>JAHBCN010010786.1:0-30829 GCA_019359885.1 Listronotus oregonensis | reverse complement strand
TTTTTAATATAACTTGAAAACTATTGATACTAGGGCAAAAGATATAAAACTAAAATTAATGGCCCAATAAAATTACGTAACTTTTCTTTTTAATTTTTTTTTAGCTCTTTTAGTTTTTTAGATGTTAACGATTTACATTTAAAATAGAAATACAAATATCTTAAAAACTAAAAGAAATCAGAAAAATTATATAAAACAAAATATATGCTTTTTGATAAGCTCTAAAAAAATGTTTTATACATATTTTTAATAAAACAAGTAATAAAGGAAATATAAGCAAAAAATAATTTTGGCTATTAAAAATTTCGCTATTAACAATATTTTTTGGTACGAGTAATTATACCAATTCCGATCCATCTAAAAATTGATTTAAAATGTTCTATTTATGTGCCTTAAGGCAATGGGGATAACAAGATGGCATGGACATTTTATTTAATTATTTTGGAACAAAATTTTATTATCGATTTAAATATTAATAATTTAGAAAGACAGACTTGTTAAGAATGGTAATTTTAATAATATTTTTAACACCAAAAAAAATGTATAGTTTATTTAACGTTAAACTTTTAAAACATTTATTGATTAAGCTATCTACTTCTTTTAGGCTTACAGTCAAATAATAGCGACATAGGACATAGAGAAATGGCAAACGTCCTGCCAGATATATAGCACCCACATAAATATATATTTAGCACATATTTCTTTCAAAATTTTATAAAACAAAATTTACGTATCAATAACACTAAAATCTTGAACTTCCATTGTCTGTATTTGTTAATTGTTACACAACGTTTCTGTTAGTGATGTATCTCCAATGTTGGCTATTTTAAAAATAACATCGGATAATACATTTTTTTGATGTTTCTTTAAATAATATAAAGCATTTTGTATGTTCAGTTTTATGTATAGAAATAAAAATATGTCGTCGGTTCAGAAAAATAGTAAGACAACTTGAAATTTTTATTTTTTGTTTCTTTTTTTTATATACTAATAAGGTTTTTTGCCTTTCTGCTAATTACTCGGAAAGAATGAAATGCTATTCATTACCCTCCTATAGAGTTGTGTTTGTAAATTAACTTTGACTTACGTTCAAAATAATACAGAGAAAACAATAAAAATCTTAAAAACGGACTTGCCAAATTTTTATCCTTTAGATTTTTAGATAATTATACAAAGACATTTTTAAATGTTTTCGTATTACACCAAAACTTTAAGAAATAATATATATACTACTATAAAGAAAGTTATTTAAATAGGCTTTTAAAGAAATAAAAATAAAAAGGAAACTAAATAAATATCCACAGCACCAGCAGGCTTGTAACGAAAAACCAAAAATAACTTACAAGAAAAAGAAAATTTTACTTTAGTTGATAATATTTAGATAATCATAATTTTAAGCAATACAAGTTTGTTTGTAAAATTAAGGATTTACAAAATTTTGTTTATAGTTATTTTTCAGGACTATAGAAATTTAAATTTTTTATTTACAAATTTATAAGTTATAAAGTCTATATTTTTTTAATAACCCTAAGTCTAAAATATTCCTTTAATGTTTATTAATTTCTTTTTAATAAAAATCGTTATTTTTTAATAAAATTATAACATTTTAATATAATTTTCAAATTTCCTTTACGGTTTTGTCAATACTAAAAAAATACTAAATAAAAATAACACTAAAACAACTTACACAAAAATAGGTTAAATATATAAAAAAAGGAAGACATTTAATTTTGTGTTGTCGTCTTTTCAGTTTAAGAGTGAGACAAGATATACTGTTTGTAAAAACAGAAAAAATTGTTTAATCCTGAATGAAAACACTCGCAGGTACGGCGGGGGGTTCTATGCAGCGGCTACAGATTTAGGCGGATGGTCAAGGCAAAAATAATTTCCGCCAAGTAAAAGATCGCTTAGGAATATATGGCGCAAATTAAAATGAGGCAGCTGTCGACAGGAAGTTAATAAAGTTGAAATAAGATTTTTATTAATTTTTTAAGTTGATTAATTAAGTACAAAATTTCATTTTTGATTTATTAGTTATTTACATTTTGTCTGGGGAGGCTACAGACCTTTTGCTCTTAAAAAAATAAATTTAAAATGTTGATCTTATGTTCTTTTTTCTGTAGAATCTAAATAAATAATTTAAAAATGATTAGATAGAACCAAAAAGATACGATGCAAAATTAATACTTTCCAAATGGAACATCGTATTTATTGGTTCGTTTTTAAAAGTTTATTTTGGTATATTTATTTTAATAAAAAACTTTTATATTTATTTTTGGTAACAACAGAATAAACTTAAATCACATTAAAAGTTTGTTATTTAAATTAGAAAATATTAAAAAGGCAACAGTAAATACTAGAATTGCCAAAACACAAAAAGTCAAACATTTATATCAATAGTTTTCAATAATAATTTTAATACATACTGGTAAACATGAAATAATGTTTTACAATAACATTATTTTCTTATTGCAGGTCCCCATTGTCCTCCTTCGGACGGTGAATATGCAATCCTCTTTCCCCATGAAACGAACTGTTCTCAATTCTACAAATGTTCAGATGGAGTCGCTTACCTGTATAATTGTTCAGCTGGTCTTCACTTTAACGCAGTTCTAAATGTTTGTGACTGGCCCGATAATGTCAATTGTGAATCACACGACTCTGCCGCGTCTGGCAGTAGTGCAGAAAAACCCCATAATAACGACACGCAAGAAGCTCTACCTAATTTTTCAGGTAAACATAAATAAGAGTAAAGTGCATATAAATGATTAAAAAACAAAAATAGGCGATCGCCTTATGAAGGGTTTCTTCCAATAAGACATAAATGTTATATAAACATAGCTTTAAAACTATAGTGGCGTTGATCATCATTAGCAGCTTTATTCTACCATTTCCAAATATGGTGTAGCCTTTTTTACATATCCATATACCTGTCTCTCAGTTGGGCCCATTGTTCTCTATTGTTGGCTTGACGAGCTCAATTTGTTTCTGCGAGTTTTTTAATGTCATTGTCCCATCTCAGTGTGGTCTTCTTCTAGGTCTCTTAATGCCTCGTGGGTACTATGTTGTAATTTTGGTGGTTCATTTATTATCTGTTCTTCTTGTCAGGTGTTCTGCGCACTGTCATTTAGGAGATTTGATTCCATGGATCACATCTATTATCTGGAATCTTTGTCTTATCCACTCTATTCTTTTGCAATCTCTCTTCGTTATTTCCAGCATGTTGCTTTCTCTTGATCGTTGTATTCGTTGTGCTACCTGAAGTTTTCTTGCAATATCTGTTTTAAGTGTCTAGGTCTCACATGCATGGATCATAACTGGTAGTATACACTGATCAAATGCTTTCTTTTTTAGTAGAAGCGCATTCTGGATTTGAATATAACTGTATTTCTTCCGTATGCACTCCATGCTAACTTCATTGTTCGGTTGATTTCTGGTAGTAGGGATGGTGATCTATGTATTAGATGGCCCAGGTATATGTATTCTTCTATAATTTGCAGGTTCGTGTTATTTATAAGAATGTATTGCTCGTCTGCCAGTTCGTTAAACATTATTTAAGTTTTTACTAGAATCATTTCGAGACCTACTTCGTTATTAGCCGCATTCAGTTCATTTATTTGTTGTTGTAGTTCGGCAGGAGTATTGGCAATTAGAACTATTTCGTCTGGAGATGGCCAAGGTATTCTCCATCTATTTGCAGACCTTTGGTGTCCAGTTCAGTTTGCGGAAGATTTCCTCTAGTGTTGCTGTGAATAGCTTTGGAGGTGGTGCTAAAGCCACTTCTTAATCTCGCTTGATCTCGTGGTTGTGCAGCATCTAATATGTTGTGGTTAGTGCATTATATTGTTTAAGATATTCGTGAATATCTTGTATATTAATGGTAGTAGACTTATTGGTCTGTAATTTCTGATGTCCTCTTTGCTGCATCTCTTGTGGATTAGTATTGTGTTGGCGCAATTCCAGATTTGTGGTATGGGTCTTGAAAAAAAAAAAAAAAAAAAAAAAAAAAAAAATTTTTAAAATTTTTTATATATATATATATATATATATATATATATATATATATATATATATAATTTTTATATATTTTATATATATATTAGTATGCTATCCTGCCCAAGAATGATATTAAGGAAAAAAAATTTACCTAATTGTTTCAATCTAAATGAAAGTGCTTATTGACATATAAAAATCAATAATTTTGAAAATTTAATAATAGTAATATATTTAGATCCATTTCCCCTTTGGACTGAAGATATCCACATTCCTCAAAAAAAACTGTTCTCAATTCTACAAATGCCGAGGGTGTTTTAATACACGATTGTCCAATGGACTGTATTTCAAAACCCCGATCTAAATATTTGTGATTGGGCTGATAATGTTAAATGTGGGGTATCTTTAATTCTACTACTCAGACAAAAATCGAAAACAAAACAACATCAAAAATCTGGGTTAAATTAAAGGAATAACAATCAAAAAATTATAGTTTTTACTATAAACCCAAAACAATGCTTAATTTTTGGGAATCGGTTTTGGGCGTTGCTTATTGAGCGGGCGTCCATCAAAAAAAGATGCTTTAAATTTGACGTCCCCGCCGTTAGTTTTTTTTTGCTCCTTTAAAATTTGGGTATAAAGAAAACATAAAAAAAATGTAGAGGGAATTTTTTCCGTCAATTTCATCCACATTATTTTAAAAAAAAAATTATACATATTTGAGAAAACACTTTAAAGCTCTAAAATCGGTTCATTATCGTTTGAGAAAAACACCTTGTAAGTGTTCAGGTATTTGTCAAACGAAAATGAACAGACTAAAATATTCTGCTTTTTTAATACACCAATAAAAGTAGCATTTTTTAACCGATTGAAAATCCAAAGTTTTTCTCACTCCGATGTCATCCAAGATAATATTGGAACTTAGTCGCAGTGACCTGTGTAGATCAGTCATTGTAAATATGTGCGGTTAGCGGCTTGTAAACGTAGATATCGTTTTCACGGCGCAAACTTTTTAATTTTAATAAGAATGCTCGTAGCTTAATGCTCTCATAAAATTTGGTAAAATAAAAGTGCTATTTAGGTATAAATAGTTATTTTAAGCCACTAAAAATATGTGCAAAGGGCCTATTACTTTGTGCCCTTGCTGACCTATATTGTTATAAATATTATACTTTTTTTAGGTCCAAACTGTCCATTCCCTGATAATTATTATGTGACGTTATTTCCTCACGAAACAAACTGCTCTCAATTCTACAAATGCTCGAATGGCGTTGCTAACTTGTACAATTGTTCAACTGGACTTTACTTTAACCCCGTTTTGAAAGTATGTGATTGGCCAAGTAGAGCTGGTTGCTGGACTTCGTACGTTACAGACGAGATATTTGCTTAACATTTACTCCATTTTTTGATCGATCGATTTTTCGTTATCGATTAACAGGTACTTAGCAAATAGGCAACATTCACACAATAAAACTAAAAACTTAGACTAATATTTTTTAGTGAAATGTTATGTATATAATCTGGTTTATCTAAATAAAAAAAAGCTGGTCTGCAGCCTACGGAATTAAAAAAATTACAAATGTTAAACTTTGTACAAATATAGCCCTGGGAAAATTAGTTTAATTTAACTTGATACAGTTAATTATGTTTTATTTTTTCTTATTAGTTTAAATAAAATAATATAAGCTAACCAATCATTTTTGGTAGAAATTAATTTTTAAGTTTGTGATTATTTTTCTATAGCGAAACAAGGTGTAGTTTTCCAAACGAAACACAGAATATTTTTGATTAATATTAGAAACATTTGAGTGTCTTTAAAAAAAAAATGTGAAACTTGTCTATTGGCGTAACGATTTTAAATATGGAGTACTAAAACTAAACTATGTACTTTTAATGCAAGACATGTTACTCTGTATTTTAAAGTATTTAATAAAAGAGTTTTTTAATATATTTTTTTACAAAAAAAATATTGTCTTTTTTTATATTTTTATTTATGAAAGCAGTCACGTAGGTACCTTTATTATTAACCAAAATATTTTTAAAAATTGAAACCTTCTTCTTCCTAAAAAACGTGCGTTGATTTAAGGTAGTTAAATTAATCTGCAACGATTAGTGCAGAATGAAATTTATAAACTATTCTGTTCCAAAGATATTTAATTGCAAAGATAGTATTTTTGAGGTTCTTATACATTGTACTATACGAAATAACGAAACTGTTACTTTTATATGTATATACTGAACTCTCGAACCTTTCTTACGATGTTTATGAAAAACTAAACTAATATTAAACATCAACTAAGGAATTTTTTAAAATAAGTCTTATTAATTGTTATAATATATATAATTTTGAGATATAATTTAATAAATAATGACAAATTGATCTCATTAAACTCGTGGAAGGGATACACTAAAAACATATGGCAACAACACATTCTTTTAAACCGCGAACAGGGTTAGCAACCGTACGGTAATTATAGTAGACACACTATAAATATACTCGTTATTACTATGTACTATCATGCCTGTACCATAACCCTTTAATCTACTATTATAAACCGTATTTGTAGACAAAAACTAAAAAATTTGCGTAATTAATTTCAAAATGTTTGTCATTTGGCGCTGAAATGACTGTTGTTACTATACATATGGATTGTAAAGGTAGGGAGGACAAAAATAGCTTTCGAATTGCACTTAATTAAAATGGCGCTGATGTTCCCAAGAATGGTTTTTTAACCAATAACCTCGTTGTTCTAAACTTTACTTTAAATATTGCGGTTAGAGTTATGAGTTCTCATTGGTTCGCTTTGCTATACCAGGGTCTCCTAATTAGTGCTATCCTGGGCCCACTTTCAAAGCCAAACAGCCATAAGAGTTGATCCCTATTTCTCTACCATTCATACTATTCTGTAGAGAATAAAGTACATTTCAATATAGCGCCCCTAGCGTACAACACATCAATTACTTCAATTGATACGTGTAAACATCTGCAAACTACTATAAACACTTCCATTAAAAAATAGAGGGTAGAGGTAAGGAGCACCATCTCTTATGGTTGTTTGGTTGCTGAGGGAAGTAGTGAAATATCACGAGTAGGTAATCGTATTTTTAATAAGCCGTTGATTTTAAATTAAACTTTAAATTCAACGGTTTCATAGAAAAAATTATGAAAATTTTACCATTTTTAACCAATTATTTTTTCTAATCTACTATAATATTTTTTTTAAAGTACCATAATGTTGCGGCACTGGTACCATAATACCACTCTCCAGGGTTGCTGTAAGAATAAAGTATACAGCGCGTAGAGGACCTCTGGAAAAATAGCCGAATTGAGAAATTGTAAGACTTATGCAAAAATTTTGAAAAAATTCATCCGTATTTCTGAATGGCACTGAATACTTTTTTTGCAAAAAATGTTTTTCTGTAAAAGCGACCAATTTAGACATAACGGGTATTTTTCAATAAATAATTGAATATTTTACCGAAAAATGTTTCAGCTTAAAAAAAAATAGATTAGAAAGTCTCTGAGATATTTACCATAATAAATACTAAAAGATCATGTCTGCATCTACAAAAACGTTATATAATTTTTTACATAAGTTTCAAAATTTTTCTATTTGATCATTTTTCCAGAAATCCGAAAATATGTTAAAAAAATATAAAAAAGATTATCTGATTGCTTATCCCATTTGTGACAACTTTTCGCTGGAACGCGGTAAAAATATCGCTGGGTGCTTAAACATGCGCATTTGAAAGGCAGTGCCAGTATCGGACTTAATAGTTTCTACAATGCATTAATTTTAAAAGTTACAATAATTATCGTTCACTCTTAAAAAATATTTTTCATATATTTAGAAATGAAACCCTTTAAGAATTTGATAATAGGACCTAGTTACGTCCAAAACGATAAATTACGGAACTGGCCAACTAGAAATTAGTAAACAAAACTTATTTATTTAAAGATCAGTGATTTTAACAGCCAATTTTACCTACAAGTTAACATATAATTAATACTGCCAGTTAGTAAAGCTTAAAGACTTTTATGTAGCTCTGGGCGATCAAGGTTTCTATAATTATAGAACCGTGTTTCCTGCGTTTAAAAAATATTTGTTTAGTTGTTAGTTGTTGTGTTAGTCTTACCTGTATGGCTTTGGTAGCCTTGCCAACGACTGATAAGTCAGAGGACCAGTGTAATCAGCATGTTCTAGCAAAGCATATCTGGAGTTGGTTAGGTCAGCTGCTTCTTGATTAAGACCTTCTCCTCTACATAAAGCTTCTAGAGAACCTAACAGAGCTCCTACACACTCAACGCTGGCTAGAACTACTCCGTGATCGTTGCATTGAGAACACTCTTCGATGGAGTCCATAATCCTAAGTAATATTACATTTTAATTTTTTTTTGAAATTAAATATTAATTTTAACTTATTATTTTTATGTTTATTTTTAGTTGTTCTTTTAATTTAAGAACCTTTGGTAACGACTTGACCTCGAAAGACGAAAATTGCTTTTTATTAAATATAATGCTCCAATTTTTAACTTTCACACTAAGTTATTAGATAGGTATTAAAATATTAAATAAATACTATTCTTGCTATTTTACTTCTGCACCCATATAGTTTCCTGTAAAAAAAAAAATCCGCATTCGCATCCGCGGATGTGAACAAATCTGCAACATCCCTGATTTACGAGTATACCGATTATTATTAAAATAATTTAGCAGTGATTGGTGCAGATTGTAAATTTATAAACAATACAGTTCCGGAGATATTTAATTGCAAAGATAGTGTTTTTAAGGCTTTTATACATTGTACTATACGAAATTAATGATCCATATACAACTATATATTTTTGACGAAATGACGAAAATGTTACTCACATATATAATTTTAACTTTCAAACTTTTCTTAAGATGTTTATGAAAACCTAAACCTATATTAAAGAACAACTAAAAGATTTGGTAAAATTAGTCTCATTAATAGTTACAATACAGTTTTTGAGATATAATTATAAATATACGTTTTTTTTTTTTAAATTAAGGTTTGGAGACAAAATTTCAAAAAATAAAAACCCAAATCAAAAATCCAAAAAGAGAAATTGATAGGCAAATTTAAGTTTAAACTGTTAAACTATATGTGTTGTAGAGTAATTTGGTGGCACATTGACGCTGACTCACTGTACTGTATATACTCTAGCATAAACTTATTGCTACGGCTGTCGTGATACAACTACCTTAAATCTTACCAAAAGAAAAATACGTGTACTTCTTATACTTACAGTCTTATGATTGCCATATCATCCCCTGCATGCCTATGTATCGGTCCACTAAGTAACAGCAAGTCAGCAAGTCGACCAGGAGATCTAAGAAGCTCTCGTGCAGCTCTTAGGGTTCGAGTCTTTTTGGTGGACTTGGCAACAGCAACATTCGATGAAAGAGTGCTTCGAGTACTGGTCTTAATGGACGTTCTCGTCCGACTAGTCGAACGACTTGAATACCAATACTGTAAAATGTAATTCTTTAAAAAGCGTACAAAAACAAAATTAAAAATATGTTTTTTATTTAAAACATTATTTTTTGAAGGTGTATAATTGTTTTTCTAATTTTCTTTAGCTTTATAGTCTTACTGAAAGGCAATCGCCAGTTTAAGCACTATTTTTAAGTAAATTTGAGTTAATGGATCTTGTTTTTTATGATGTCAAAATGTGCGTCTGGAAAAAAGCTTTAAAAAAATTGCCGGCGTAATTCAAAATTCAAACTGGCGGCTCCAATATGGCGGCCGAAAGGTGGAAAAAATCAAGCGTAAGGCAAAAAAAGCTTTTAGGAAAAAAAGCCACCTGTTGGATCGTATTTTGCCTCAAATCGATCCTGAAGAATACCCTTAGTAAATGGTATGATTCGATTACTAAATTCAACATGGCGGTTTCAATATAGTGGTTAAAATTACAATTTTTAAAAATCAACTACCTAATTTGTACCCTATTTGGTACGTTGAAGTTTAAGGGGTCGCTGATCACGAATCCGGGGACGGATTTACAAAATTGAAGAACAAAATCTTTAACATTTAACCGATTTACCAAAAATTTAGTATTCGGGGGTTTTTGGGTCGCTAATTACGGATTTTTCTCAGATTTTGAGAACTTTAAATGAAAATGGCGGTAGATATTTGCAAATTCGTTCCACATTATGGAGCTACCATATACCAAATTTCAGGAAAATCAGTGGATTTTTGAAATTTTTTGCCATCCTAAATTTTGTATATAAAATTTGTAAATCGGATTGATAACCAGCGAATCCATAAACCTTTATATATCAAATTTAAGGAATATCGGTTGATTTTTAAAAATTTCGTTGGTAAATACGACCCCGCATTCGTCATCAGCGACGCCAAAAACCAACACATACCAAATTTGGTACAAATTAGTTAATTTGATTCAATCCATCAACCCAAATTTGGGTAAAGGTCGTACTTAATTCGGATCTTGGTCTATTAGGGTAATGTCGTTTGTCACTTCTTTTTTCGATGTAAAAACGCCAACACAAATTACCTGTAAACAATTTTGGCTTGAGTGTTAGTCAATCCTTGTCCAGTTGGGTCACCTGGAGATCCTAGCAGAGATAACAAAGCCGGGCAAAATCTCTGCCAAAGAAAGGTTGTAAAGTGAATGTTGGAATGGACCGTGTGGGGAAGGGTGTTAACTAATGTTAGTAGGCATTCTAGAAGAAATATTGTAGAGTCGCTTGATCTGGGTAATCTGGAAAACAAAAAGTTAATTTAAAAAACATAACATTAAGATTGTTGTCATAAACTAAATACAGGGTGGAGCAAAATTAACGTTATGATTTGAATGATTTACAATTTTTTTATTTATAATTTTATTTTCCTTTTTGTTTTAGAAATTTCGTAAAGTAAGGCCTGGAAATTTAAATGAAGCAATACACCACAGAAAAAAGCACGAAAAGTATTGAATTTTATTTTTCAAACGGAATGTAGTTATTCTGACGCAGCGTGCCTAACGCCGAATGTTATTCCATAATAAAAAGTGGTGTAGTACTAATGATTTTGGAGGATATGAAAAAAGGACCACCCTTAAAAAAACATAGTAGGTATGCTGCAAACTAATTAATGTGACGTGTTATCTTTATTTAATTTTTATGGCCTTTTGGTAAGAAAGATTCTGTATAAATATTGATCCTATCAGAAAATGTAATAAACCTTTTAAAATTATATAACATATTGTACTTACAATTTGTTTTCCTCCAACTTACTACAAATATACTGCATAACTGGAATGGCTTCATTAAAACACGCTACTGCCGAGGTTTTTGTGTACACCATTTCGGCGCTGCTACCGGAATTTTTGTGTTTCTGCTGCTGTTGCAGAATTTCTTGGCACTCTTCATCTAAAACCAAACAAAATAACTGAAATAAAAAGGAGGTAGTAGAGATCCTGTCATTCATCTATCCAGAGCATTAAAGTCTACAAATTGTAGCTCTAGATCTAAACAAATGCACAAATAAGTTTCCCAAGTATATTTTTTAATTAATTTCAGATAAAAGTTAAAAAATATTTATTTGTGTACCACACGCTTAGCTAGGATTTTCAAATTCTTTTAACTAAAAAGTAGTAGCGTAGCTATGCAATCAAGGGCCCTGGGGCAAGTAGCTAACTGGGGCCCTATCTATATTGGTTAAAATATAAATACTTTAAAGGTGCCGAGCTACTTAATTTTAAGCTCTTTATCGCCAGCTGTAGTGCAGTTTGATGCAGTAGATAATATTTAAATAAAAATAACAATGTATAACAGATATTAAAAAAACTTTCTTTGCAAGGGATACCCTAAATGTCTACATTTTGTAGCACTAAAAGTAAACCCTAACGTATTCTGAAAATATTTGCACATAGGAAACAAATAAGTGACACTAATAATATTTATTTCAATAAAAGTAATTACGTGAAATAAAACTTAATCTATGAAATTCAGAGTGCAATGGGTTACAAGACTAGATAAAAAAATCAAGAGCGTAACTCTGCTTTGAAATGTTTGTAGGGAAGTAAACTTACATTGTACTTTGAAATTCGTACTAAAACATATTTGATATATGTGCCAACATACTTATAATTATTAATGCGCTCATTAAAATAATGGTCTATTTTGAAACCCAATAATTTTCTGATTATTATTTCAATGTTTTGACGATTTCATACAAGTTATGTTCTACTTTTTATTTTGTAGGACTGTAAGGAAGAATATGTGAACTTCTTATCGTGATTTTATGGTGCAGAATTATTCGTTTGGGGCACTCTCTACAAATTTCAATATTTTTAAACTACGGTATCATACCTAAGGTCCAATTGCAAGTTTAGTTCAAGCTATTAGAGAAATCGTAGCAAGGAGCTAAAAAGTCGAAAATTCTTTATGTTATTAGTGATTACAATATTTATTTAACTTTGTCGAAGTCGCTTAAGAGACCAAGGGAGCCCCCGTGAGTCTGGTGCACTGCAATGCCTAGCACTTCGATAGCTACGCTACTGCCATAAACATAACGAATTACAGATCTGACGCAAATCTCGGTCCAACTGTTAGAACAAGAAGATTAACGTGTGTGCAATAATGCAATTGTCACGGTGAAGGGATCACATTCGGTATTCTGGTGACTTTTGGTGTACCTCAGAGAAGTCATTTGGTACCATTTATTTTTGACATCTTTATTAACAATATTGGATCTGTTATAAAACTTTTTATATTTGCTGATGATATGAAAATCTTTACAACTATAAAGTCACCTTTAGATCAGCAAAAGTAACAAACAGATCTAGATGCAATATCCCTGTAGGTTGCCAGAAACAATCTGGCGCTTAAAATAAGTTCCAGCACATTACTTCATCAGTGGCAATCAGCTGAGAAGAGTTGCATCCATGAACGGTGTTCTTGGATTCGTGTCGGGTTGGATAGCGGCATAACTTTTCAACTGCATTTTGATCATATTCTTAATAACTCGTGAATTTAAGAGGCTCTTAGCGGTCAAGTGTTTGTATACATCCTTGGTGAGATCAATACTCGAATATGCATCAGTTATAGGGGTTAGTACTTAGGAGAGTCATGAGTATACTTTGGAAATGGTGCAGAATACATTTTTGAGATACGCAGCACAAAAGCTTAATATTCCAATACGTGAACACACCCTGCTTGAAATAAAGACAATAGTAGAAATTGACACTTTTAACGAAGTTATAGTGATCAAACATTCTTATTTAAAATCTTAAATTTCAGCATTAGTTTTCCGGAATTGCTTGATAAATTTGGTCTTCTTGTTCCACCTCGTAACACTCGATATCGTCTTACGTTCGCTTCCAATTTTAGAAGGTGCAACTATGGTCTCCGGTCGAGAGAATCATTGGAGGTGCAAATCGGCTTAATATTGTTTTTTTTTTCATTTGTCATTACTGCGTTTCAAACATCAAGATTAGTAGATCTGTAATGTGTTTGGGATGCGTATATTTTATAATGGTCAGTCACCAGTTGCAATCTAACAGCTATGGAGCAACAGCTCCCATGGCCCGTTAGGGCTGCGAAAATCTGCAGCTCACCAACGCTAAGGTTAATTGCTAACAACATACACAGATAACTGTACGTTGTCACGGGTTGATGCTACCCGTCTAAAGAGTTCAGAAGATTTTTGCAGCCCCAGGCCATGGGAGCTGTTGCTCCATAGCTGTTAGATTGCAATTGGTGACTGACCACTATAAAATATACGTAACTAACGTACTCATGTACGAGTATAGTACTTTTTCCGTCTAGTCAGGTGGTTAACTTCACGTCTGATGAGTCTTAACGATGACGAAACTAGACCGGTAGTATCGAAGTACGTCCTAAGCACTGGGTGTCAATCCAGGTAGTTTGGTGACGTTATTTTTACCACTTAATTATTTGGTCTACTCGCTTGCTCTATCGGCGAACAAAGCCATATCCCTTCCAAGCCTGGAGACAGGCTACCACTGGAAGAAGTCAGCATGTTGTAAGGTAATACCGAACATGCGCTACTTCATTTCACGTGAAGAGGCTGGTTGCCGTTGGACATGGATCTGTTGGGGTAGAAGGACTAAGAGATTACTCTCTTCTTCGAGATTTGGATCCCTGGCTAAAACATCAAGCATTGAGCGTCTCATTCAGTGTAACATCGCTTGGCCTAACATAGCCTTGCGAATTATCGGCCGCATTGGCCTTACGATAACGCTAACTTTCGCTTCAGCTGGCTTTCGCTTAGCTAAATGAGTTAGTTGTAGACACTGGTGAGCAACATCGTTTTGTTCTTCTGCACTCTTCAGACGGGTAGTATCAACCCGTGACAAGTTATTTTTGTGTGTAGGATGTATGTATGTGTGACTAATGCGAATTTCTGTTATGAGACTTCACTATTTTAATGCTGGGGTAATTGTAATTTTAAAATTGTTGCAAGGTTTTTTGTATTGTATTATGCTTATGTCCTCATTATTTAGTATGTTTTTATATTTATCATATAAATTAGTATATTTATATAGTAAGTAAGTAATAGTAATTGTAGCTGGGTTTGCCCGTGAATAAATAAATAAATAATGAAAAATTAAAAATATTTGCTTACCTAAAAACGTACAAAATGCTGTCAGTGTCTGGCTCGCCGCTGCCTGCGCTGCAGCTCTTATAGGCTGCGTTCCTAACTCGTACGCTTCCCCACATCTACTCAGAAGAAGCATTACTAATCGTCCATTTAACGCCCAGCTCGCAGTGCAAGCTAAATTCAGTACGAGTCTTAAAATATGAACTTGTGTGTCTTCGCAATGGGAAAGCATTGATGAGGTGGCGAGAAGAAGCTGCGCTGGAAGCCATAATGAATCGTCTTCTGGCTCGGTGCCTGTTTGGAATCGTTCGTCGCGTATAATTTTCTAAATAAAAAAACTGAATATTTTAGTTTATGTTTCCGATTTTCTTATTAACTTAACAACATTTATTTATTTATTAATTTTATTTATTTATAATAAAACTACCCAGACAGAGTTTTCCAATTATAGGGTAGGAAATTCGACATAAATATTAAAAGACAGATAATATTGATAATAAAATACAGTATTTAACAATAGTTACCATAAGATAAATAAAGAACAGTTCTCAAATATACACACTTTGTAAATTATAATCACTTTTCTTTCATATTTTTAAACCAGAAATAATCAATTAACATTTAAATAAAAGCTTCGTAATTTAAATAAACTACAAGAAAAAATATCAAGATCATGTTTTTTATCATAGTTTCTACACATTACATGAATGGTCGAAAACATAAGTAAGTTTGTTCGTGGAACTGGCAAATAAAAAAAGGAATGACTAATGGGAGTCTGTAGGGACGGCACGTGAAATTTAATTTTACTTAAAATATCAGGACAACCTATTTTATTGTTTAATAATTTATAAAGAAAAATAATTGAAGAGTTCTCTACGTCTTGAAAGAGTCACTAAGTTAAATCTATTTAATAAAACATCATTTGGAAATCCAGTAGGTGGATAAGTACCATCCAGTTTAAACCAAAGATATTTAGCAAAACGTCTCTGAATCTTTTCTTAGCTACTGAAATGAACTTCATAGGCCGGGTACCAAATAAGAGAGCCATACTCCAGCTTAGAACGCACAAAGGCATTAAACAGAACAATTAACGACTTTATATCACTAAGGTCCCTTGAATTACGCAAAATAAAGCCCAAGCTTCTATAAGAACTTAACACAATTTCATTAATATGATTTACAAAAGACAACTTAGCATCAAAAGTGATTCGCAAATCCTTAAAGTGAGAGCATTTTTGCAATTCAGTTTGGTTCATTTTATAAGGAAAATTAATCGGTGTCATTTTTTGAGTAAACGTACAAAACATTTTTTTATATTTAAAGGCAGCTTATTTTCATCACACCACCGACTTAAAGTATCCGCGTCATCCTGCAGATACACACAATCCTCCCAAGAGTCAATTTGACAATATATTTTTAATAATGTTATTCTCAAGGCACTTTTTACACAGAGAAGGGATGTATTATAAGTAACACCTAGTAAATAATATAGGATATAAAGAACATTTGGATACATACGTTTAATCCTGTCAAAGCTAATGAGACTAGTTTGCTTCTTTTGCTTTCCAGAGCTAATTTTAAGGGTACAAAGCACACTGATCTTAGCTCGTACGAAGGATTCCTTAACAGGTTATTTTGGGATAACAGCAAATCTAAAAAAAATCGATATTTTTACGATCGTGCAAAAAGTTAGTATTTTATGCACGATTGTCCATGCCAAAAGTTTAGTGTTTTGCACTAGTGCTAAAAGTAAATTGACCTATGCGATGCTATTGTCCGCTTGTATACAGTGTAATTTATTTAATTCGAAACAATTCATGCACTGTTTTGCAATTTTCCAGCAACACATTGTAAAAGAATAAAATGCCCTAAACTCGAGCCCCAAAATTAACACATTTTAGTTTAATTTTGGCCCATGTATTTTATACAAGTTGGAAACGAATGTTGTTCATGGCCACCTTTAATTTAATTTAGTAATTACAGCATTAAGACTATACTATGCTTTTTATCAAGTTACTTATATACGGCTCTTGACAGCTACAATTTCCTTAATTAATACGAAGTTTAGTTTACAATTTTAATATTTTGTCGTAAAGCTGTAAAAATGTCGAGTTGGAAAAGTGAGGAAAAGAATATTTGTACACCATCTGGTATAATTGAAACAGCAAATAGAGCAACAGCAGATTTATTACCCGATAAATCTAAAAGAGTATATTAAACTTGTTATGTACGGTTTATAACCTAGTGTGAAACAAAGCATATTTACAAGAAAAATCAGAGATACTCCAGTCATCGACCTTATGGACGGAATATTCAATGTTAATGGCTACACTTTTGATCAATAAGAATGTGTATACTCCCATTTTACCAAGTAATTCTTTTTAAAAAAAGTCTCTAGGATTCCATCCCAAGAAATCAAAATTTTTACCCGACAGAAATTTGAGAGATTTTTAACTAAAATTCCAGATAATAAATATCTATTGATAAAGTTAATATGTAAATTTAATAATGGTTATTCTGAGCTGCATGCTAACTTGTGTTTTATTATAGATAGTTGCAGTATTTGGCATTGCGGGAGCGTGCCGCAGAGACGAGTTACAGAAAAAATATATGATATTAATGACATGGATTCTATCATAACTGTTAAAATACCCGAAAGCAAGACAGCAAACCTCGATCATTTGTAATAACAAGAAAAATTAGAAGTTTTAATTTTGTTAAAATGTATCGCAAATATGCATCCCTTCGACCTCATTCAACCAGTCACAATAGCTTTTTATAGATATTATAGCGAAAAATGTTTAGTTTAACCTGTTGGTATAAATACTTTTAATACAATTTTAAGTAATATTGAAAAAAAATCTTGAAAACGCATTGCAATACACAGGACACTGTTTTCGCAGATCATCTGTCATCACCATCACATTACTTGTAGAATCGGGGGCAGGCATACTAACATTAAAACGCCATGGAGGATGGAAATCTTCAACTGTGGCCGAAGGCTACAGTTGAAGAATCAATTTCCAAAAAAAGCTGAAATAGCGAGTCAAATTCTGAAATGTACCAGTACTGGAAACTTAAATACAATTCAAAAAGAGGGTTTTGAATGAAGAACATACAAGCTAAAAAACCACAATTCTAAAAATTACTGAAAATAAAGTTTATCAATCAATTACTATAGCAAATTACTTTAATTATGATATTAAAATTGAAATTATCTTAAAAAGTAAATCACTAGTTTTGTAAAAATAACGTCAGCTTAAGTTTTCCATGTTATCGTTTTCAAGCGAATAATTTGTGTTTTTTTTTCATTAAATTATTATTAATCTCCCAAATAATCTCTAATAAAATTTCAAAATAAAAAAAAATAATTTGATCTTCGAAAAATTGTTGTGTGCAACATGTGCAAAAAGCACCTTTATTGCACTCAGCATGATTGCAGCTCTCGACTCCGCTTCGAGCTGCAAACTTTATGCATCACGCAACAAAGATGCACTTTTTGCACTAGTTACACAAATAACTATCGGCTTTATAGATTAAGGGCGGCCGTACACGAGTGACATTTTGCAGTCATACCGACCACAATTCTGCGGTCGCGTCTCGGCGAACTGCAGCTCATCGTAGGAATAACAGTGTATGCGTATGAACTGCAGATGCCCACTTCGACTGCAGTCGACTCTCGTGTATGGCATACACTGTTATTCCTACAATGAGCTGCAGTTCGCCAAGACGCGACCGCAGAATTGTGGTCGGTATGACTGCAAAATGTCGCTCGTGTACGGCCGCCCTAAAAAGAATTATACAGATTTTGATATTTTTATTAAAAATTCCCAAAAACCAAGACGCACGGCGGTGTGTCCGGCCCAGTTTCGGCCTGACATAAGCAATGTGTATATTACACGAAATATTTTAACGTCTTTTTGTTCCTATTATAACTTTCTTATTGCTTCACATAAAGCTATAAGATTTTGTATGTAAATTCACATAATTATTTTAATAACTTGTGAAAAATGTTTGTAAAAGTTATGACATATTTATTTGTTCATTTCCTCATATAATTTATTATTATTCTTTGTTACTATCATAGTTTAATTTTACTCTGCTTTATCAAAAAAAGGTATAGTCTTATATGGCAAAAAAGCAGTATAATAAATATTATTAATATTGCTATAATTTTTGCATTTTAAAACAATAAGTTATATATCTAAACGTTTTACGTCTTTTTAAGTTAATTATTAACAATTTTAATTTGCATATATTGCATATTTTGGCCTCCTTCTTCATATTAATAAATTGTGCATATTTAAGCATAACTTTGGTGGTTTAGCCGATCATTTTTTAGTTAAGATTAAGTAACCAACATTTTTGTTTGTTTGTTTTTTTAAATATGCCAAATGACACGAAAGAGCACTTTCTAAAATTAGAAAAATCGGGGTATCAATTATTTTATATCAAATAAGACTACAGATTCTTTAGGCCATTACATTGCACACGTGGCAGTGATGTACTCATCATAGAAATTGCAATTAGTTAATTCAATCCAACTTATGTAAATGTTGTTGTTGGTGAAGATAATTATCTGTTGGTATTACTGACCGTTCGAACTCCAATTAAAAAAATATTTTATTTTTTTTAATGTTCATAGTAAAAAATTATGAAGAAAAGTCTTATTTAACTGCGTCAAAAAAGGTGGAAAAAAACAAATAATTTGACAGTTACACGTTTCGTCCTTGACAGCTTGGTGTCTTTTTATTTACTGAATAGTGTGCAAAGCAATAAGTTTTTAATATTTCTGACAGATGCCGCGTTGTATATCACTAAAGTATCCCAGAATTTAAACACCTTTTACAAAAATGTATGTTATCATAGGTCTGTTTGTTATTCAGAAATAGTGTACACCATTGTACACTTTTTTACGTAAGCGCTCCTATGAAAGGTGTATTTTAGGACTTCGTAGGTAAAAAAAGTGTAAAATAGTATAAAATATTTCTGAATAACAAACAGACTCCATATATGTTTAGCCCACACGTTGAACTTTATTGCCGACGAAGTAAGACAGCAGTTTTTCCAGGTGAATCAGTTAATTAGGAAAAAAAAACGATGTTAAAGCTCTTTTGAAAGTACACTACGCGTCTACCAAATATGTTCTTGCCTCCAAGCCGTTTTTACCAAAATGGGAAACTACAATAAAAGATGCAATTTTGTACACCGAACATTTTGATACAGTAAAATTATTAGTTTTCAAACTTATTGATTCATGGTGTTTAGCTTTGCAAGAAAGTAAAGGACTATTAACATCTAAATTAGTCAATTTATTTTTTATCGAATGTCATTATGGATTTGTACTTGATATGATTTAAAAATTAGAAAATAAAAACATGTCCCTTTTAAAGGTTTAATTACCGATTTTGAAAAATTGTGTAAAAACGTCACTGTGAAAATAAGAACAGCCGTTTTTAAAAAATTAAGGATGGTAACTAAAATTCAGGTTTTGTATTTTTTTTAATTAATCGTTACAAAATTTTACCTTAGTAATAATTGTTAACTTTAAAAATGCCCCATTACTTCAATTGACGTAGATCAGTAATATTCTGTTTCACACGTAAATGCAAACCGACAAAAAACATAAAGTTTTGCCTGAAAACATTGAAAAATATATATTTTTTTAAATGTCTTAGATAATATAAGTACTAAATACTTCTTTATAATGTTAGTTTTATAGTAAAAATATTTTAGGTCCACATATTTTTTAATGTAATGCATTTTTTGCATATTTGCATATGCTATTCGCATAAGTTTGCATATTTCTTGAAAAATGTCTGCATATAATATATGCGCTTATTTCTTGGACTTTTCTTTGCATATATTCCGAAGTCTAGTTATAACTTGTAAGCCTAAAGACCATAGTTATTTATGAAATTTAGAAAATACGCATTAAATACGTTTTAAAACTAAGATTCTCGAATAACCTACCATGAGCTTCCTGTGCTTTCTGCTTCAAATGACTCAACTTTGAACCACTGGCCTCTTTGACAATATTTAAAAGTAAATCTTCCATTTTCACTGCCAATAGTCACGTATTTTTATTCTACTTCAATAACTGAGTCACGAGAAAAACATATTGCAGACTGACATTGATAGAATAAAACTCTAAACAACAATCATCTGTGAAAATTAGTCTCATATGAAAAAGGTCCGTCTTATGCAGTTTTCCAGTCGAAAGAGAGAAGAAAAACTGCTTATAAATTTCCTCCTTGCACTGCGCACTTTCCACAGTTTTCCGGAAAATCAATAGGCATAGAAAATGATTGATATCAACAAGTGGGTGAAGTGGAAAAGATAATAAAAACAAATGAAGAGCTTTGAATTGATTGCTTGTTTGTTCGTTTATTGCATAAAATATTCTTTAACCATATATCTACGTAACAGTGGCGGTACCTGATTTTAAGACTGGAGGCAAAAATGATTGCCTCACCTGTGCAATAAATCTACACAATTGTTATTTTGTGTTTTACGCGTGTTTTTTTTTTTTTTAACTATATTTTTTTTTGTCTATCACGACTGAAACAAATACCTTAAGTTTCTTTGTGAAATCTATAACATTGCTCTTGACTAGTGTTGTAAGTGGAAATATTTCCAGTGGAAAGTTTTCTATGGAAATAGAAATATTGGAAATTTCCGAACGTGTCTCGGAAATATTGGAAATACTGGAAATTTTGAAAATATCGAAAAAAAATGATGCTTTTTAAACCATCAAAACAAAGATTTCTTTATATTTCTTATACTTTTGGACAGTACAAATTTCACACTAAAAAAGTAATTTTCGAAAAAGTTCGTATATTTTTGTACGTCGTCACGGGTTGATGTACCCGTCTGAAGAGTTCGTAAGAACGAAACGATGTTGATCACCTGCGTCTACACTAACACTCAGCTAAGCGAAGGCCAGCTGAAGCGAAAGTTAGCGTTATCGTAAGGCAGAAGCCGACGATAATCGCGAGGCGATGTTAAGCCAAGCGATGTTACGCTGAGTGATATAGCTCAAAGACTCGATGTTAAAGCCAGGGGTCCAAAACCGAAGGGAGACAAGATGTCTTCAACCTTCTACCCCGGAATGATTCCACACCTAAAACGGCACCCGCCTCATTGGGGTGTGGTCCGCCACACAAAGAGTGTGTCTGCGAAGGTTGGTGTTAAACCTTACCTCGCACCACTCAATGTGGTAGTCCGCAAGGACAGTTAGGGATATGGATTGTTCGGCTAGATAGAGTGAGCTAGTAGACCAAAGAATCAAGTGTGACAAGCTGGGTCGTTAAACGCCAGAACTTGACCACCTGAGGATACTGGTACGGCTGGTTGCCATAAGCCAGAGGGTCTAGTTTCATCTTCTTTTAGACTCATCAGACGTGGAGTTAACCACGTGACGATAACGCTAACTTTCGCTTCAGCTGGCCTTCGCTTAGCTGAGTGTTAGTGTAGACGCAGGTGATCAACATCGTTTCGTTCTTACGAACTCTTCAGACGGGTACATCAACCCGTGACGACGTACAAACATATAGTATGTTGTCAGCAAACAACCACTGCGCTGTTTGAGTTACAGATTTTCGTAACTCCAGCGAGCCACAGGATAAATCCTTGGCTGTTGTGTTGCAAGTATAAATATACGTAGTTCGTATATTATTACGAATTATAAAATCTTGATCTCGGGGTTTCACCGATTATTGCTTGTTGGCTTTTTCTTGCTTAAGAGGAAGTTTAATTGCACTCCCATGAAGACGACAATGATGCTGAACACAATAATCAAGGTGTGGACGATATTGATGAAGATAGGCCTCTTGATCAAGCTGCACAACTTGTGTCTCGTGGTCATGTGTAATTACTTTTTTAGAAATTTTACTGCATTTTAACTTTTGAATGACAGTTCCACTCAGTGGCGTATGTGGGGCAGGGGCACGCCCCCCTCTGACCAGGCCCTGGCCCAAACAAACACGTTATAAAACATATTATTTACAACATACTATGCTGTGCTTTAAAAATTTTTACTGCTGGTGTAATTTTAGAAGTCATATTTAAAATAATAATTTCCACACTTTTTGTTAATAATTTTTCTGTTCCACAGTGTCAGCGGAGCGAGTTATTCTCTCAAAGCACTAACACCGCGGAAAAAGCCGCTGAGCGCGGCATCCGTTTTAGCGGCATTTCTTTTTATTGTGTCGGTATTGGATATATTCCAGAATTGTTTACTTTATTTATTAATATTGCATATCGGCAGATTTCAAACGTATGTTATTTTTTTCTGGTACTCATATTCTCCTCTTTGTGGTGTTATTTAGTCGTTTATTGTCTATGGGTAAACTTGTTAAGAGTAAAAATGGATAAAAAGAAAAAAAGTCAGGTGCTCAGTTCGAAGGAATATCGTGAAAAAAAAAGATGTTAGCGCAACACACAGCCAAAAATTACAAGATTTTTCAAAAAAACTGCTGGGTAAGAACATTTTTTTATATTGTCAATATTTTTCCTTTCTGGCCTAAAGTTTCAAATATAGATTTGTTTGTTTATTGTTGTGTGTTTTTTTTTAATAAAAATGTTTTAAGAAATAGAGCGCCCCTTTAAACGTTGCCCCCCGCCCTGAAAGGTTGACTACGCCACTGGTTCCACTTATGTTTAAAAAACCCCATTGAGATAAAAGAAAAAAAGTTATTGGCTAAAATACCGGTAAGTTTGCGGTTCTATCAATCGTGTCGTGCATTGTTACCTCAGTAGCGACTTTTCATATTGTCGATCAATTTTTATTTTGCTTTAACCTTGTTTCATTCGCGCAATTGTCTTACCAATTACCATTCGTACTTAGATTTTGAGGCAGATATTTTTAGCCTGGTTTTGAATACTTCGGAAATTTAACCAAGGGCGTCGATAATATTTTTTCCTGGGAGGGGTAATTTTAGTATCGGAAAAAACAACTCTGAACACAAACCTAACAAAATATGTTAATAAAAACTGTTATTTCTGGAAAATAATCCTGTTTTATTGAGTCAAAAAATATGGTAAATATTTATTATCTAATATAATAGTTTTCCTTATAATATTTAATTTTAAAATTTTATTTTTATAATAAAAAAATATTTATATAAAGTTGCAATTTTTTATAAAATTTTATTGTAAATAAAAAAAAATGAAAAAAATTAAATTAAAAATTAATTATAATTTGTTTTTTTTTTAAATTTTAAAAAAATTTTATATATATAATTAAAATTAATATATTTTTTTAAAATATATATAACTTATCTATGTTTGAATAAACAGTTGCAAGTTATTTGAATTTAAAATCTGTTCTTTAAGCCATAGTTAGCCTGGATACAACCCAAAGTTTGGCAAAGTTAAGACGCGATAGCCATGGTTTGTCTTGGAAACCAAACAAAAATATAAATATTTGACAGAAGTCAATTTTGGGTTGTATCCAGGGCTAACTATGGCTTATAAAACAGTTTTTAAATTCAAATAATTTGCAACTCTTTATCCAACTGTAAGTTATATATATTTGAAAAGAGGAAGATTAGCAAAATTTTTTAATCTTAAATGATTTAAAATAAAAAAGAAAATTTTTTAATTTTTAAATTTTTTTTCTCCTGCAACTTTCATATAAACTTTTTTTTTCTATCTATAAAAATAAAGATTTTAAAGGGATGCGCAATTATACGGCAAAACCCTGTACGTTTATAATGTTTGCACATATTTTTCATAAACTTAAACAGAAAAAAAATGTTTGTAGCACGCATCCAAAATAGGTTCTAAGCACTCATTTTATTCCGAACTCAGCTGACGCCTCATGCGGAAACACAAATTCGTCCTGAAAACCTCACATTTTCCAAATAAAAAAAAAAAATATATTAAAATATCATTTTTTTCATATATTTTTCGCCTGTTAATTTTTAGTTTTTAGTATCCAAAGTTAGATGCAATATAAAAATTTAAAAAAAAAATTAAATTTCCTTTAAAAGGGGGCTTTGTATTTGCAAGTTATTAATAATGAAAAATAAACAGTACTAATTTAATTAAACTTTAATTACATGGCAAACATTATTCAACATAAATAACTTATTATAGAAAAACATACATATGTTCCAATATCTTTTTGTTACATTATGAACGAAACAAAAAAGAATTAATCCTAAAATTTTTATTTTTAAATTGAAAATTTTTTCCCCTAAATAATTTTAAAAAAAACCTTTTATTGAAATAGTAAAAAACACCAACTTAATATAAAACCAAATGTTTTTTTTTTATTTTTGCAAATTTTTAAAATGGAATTTGAAATTTATTGGATGTCTCTTTCCCCTGAAAAGCGCTAGACCAACGTTTTTAAAAGATCCCCTTAACCACGTTTTCAACCTGTTTAGTGAAAAAAAACCCTTTTTTTCCGAGGATGCAACGTTCACTGACATAGTATATAAAAGAAAAAATGCTAAATGACATAAGGGAAAACGTGTATCACACGTTTTAAGAGTTGAAATTGCAGAATCGGGATTTTGATTCGTTTTTCCGTTTTCAAACCATAGTTCTAACTCGTTTAACCAGCATTAAAAATTTTGTCGTTCTTTCCTTTTAAATTTGAGAATATATTTGCCGACGAGGTGGTAGGAGGGGTTTTGGGGGGTAATTACCCCCATTACCCCCCCTTTTCGACCCCCCAATTTAAATCGTTTCTCAAAACAATCGAGCTACGCTTTCATGAAAAATCCCCTACCCGACCATTAATTATTACCATTTTAAAACAAGCCAGATGAAACTGAAGTATTGCTGCAATTTGCAGAAACAGAAAACGTCGATAACCCCGATCTAAATTGATTCAAATGAATAAATAATACTGAATATGTTCTGTCTGTGATCAATACAATTTTTACAAGAAGAGGTATAGAGTGCTAGAAAATGTTATACTGGAGACACCACAAAATTATGGGATGATGATTGGGAATTTTACGCTATTAACATGCAAAAGACATTGTTGTTGCCTGAAATGGCCATAAAGAATTTTTTTTTTTTAGCAGACCACAGTTTTTCATAAAACCCTTTTCGAAATTTAAAACCTAAAGGTCAAAAAAAAAATGCATCTGGATGGGGGCCATCAAGGGAAGAAATGGTCCAGATGTTGTGTCTGCATCCCTAAACGCTCTAATTAGGCTAAATACAAAAACAAAAGCATGTCATTTTTTTAATAATTTTTTTGGGCCCAAAATAAAAATTTGGGATTCTTTTACGTTCTTGTCTAGTTTTGTCAATGATAGTTGGGACCAGAAACCATAACTTTTAAATATTTTGAGCCTGGCCACATTTTTAGAAAGCTGATGTAAATCATGTCAAATAAAAAAAAATGGAATAAGTACTGAGCGGGACTGGGATTTAAGGATTTTAAAAAATTGATTAAGTCTTCAAATAAATTAAACGAGGTTATAAGTTTGCATGCCGAACATTTTAAACCTTTTCAAAATGGTTGTAGTCCACGAAAAGGGCGTCGCTTTTCCCAAAATTAAACGAGATTAAATCAGTAAAATTTTTGAAGAAGCAATTGAAGTGAGCTATTTTATCGCATATGCCCCCCTAGCAAATATTTTGGCCCGGGTTTTGCCAAGTTCAGATAACGTGAATGATCTAGGTAAAACTGCAGCAGTACATATTAGAATTTTGGTCTGATACTCATAAAAACATTCATTATTGTTTGGTATTTTTCAAAGTTGTGACCAATAAAAGACTGTTTTTTATTTTGAAAAATTTACCTAGTCTAATAAATCATTAATAACTTACAGTGGTTATTATTAAACATTATCAAAAGTAACTTCATTAGTATAAATAATAACTTTTTTTTTATTTTTTTGTTAAACATTGTATTTTACAGGCTGTTTTGCTATATTACTTATAATAGTGTTTTGCAAATTAATACCAGTTATATCTACTAAATGGGGTTTTATATACATTTTTAAAAATTTTTTATGTTTTAGTAGACTAACTAGTTTTATTGCTAGCAGACTATCGTCTTTTTGTTTCACCAAATCTATATACTATGTTTTTGAAAGAAATTCAGTTAATTTCATTTTTAACTCGAGTTACTATGTTTTTAATTTTTCATATTTAAAAAAAGCGTATAATTAGTAACTCAAAATAATAGAATTCTATTTTTATAGTACAAAATGCGATTTTTTTGTTATTCTAAAAAAAAAAAAATTTATACTGTGTATATTTTTAATTATCAAAATTTTTTTAAAAAAAGCGGTAGGCAAGTACATTTTAAAAAAATTTGGGGCGACTTTGGAAAAAGTTGTTTTGGGGTTCGGTTTTTAGATTGTAGGGCAGTTGGTAAACTTTTATTTAATGTTTAGTTTTTAAGTTTTGTAGTTTTAATTTCTATATTTTAATATATTTCCAAAGTTTTTACATATTTGGAAAAAAATTTTCCCAAAAATATATTTCCCCAAATTCTCCATCTCCTGACAAAAAATTTCCAAAAGTGGGGTGCTTGATATTAAATGTTACAGTTATTTTATTGGAAGCTATTTACAAAATAAGAGTGAGCCTCAAAAACCTCCTGGCTACCAAAATTGGCAATAATCGGCGTTGCTGCAACTCTTTAAACACTTACTAAAAGAAATATAGGCTTTATTACCAATAAATTGTAAATAAAAAAATTGCAAATTTTCTGTATTTTAATAACACTAAAAATTTGATCACCCGATCCCCTTGTATATCAATTCTAAATAAAGATTTAAATTCATCGATCCAATAATTGTAGGGGGGGGAAAATATTGGTAGGAATATTTTTTAAACAGTGGCCCGGTGGCGAAATAAATGTTTTTGGGGGGAGGGGGAAAAAATTGAATTTAGCCATTCTAAGCCCTCAAATGTAATTTCTAATATCATTTTGGTTCAGTAGTCCAAAAACCTATATAAACCATTAAAAAGGGGGAAAAAAAACTTTTTTTTTTTTTTTTAAAACTTGTATGTCTGGGGGAAAAGGGGAAAAACTGGGGAAAAAAACACCCCCTTTCGTTGGATTCACTCTTTTTTTCCGGCACTTTGTAGTTGGCCTGTTTCTAAAGAGGATGCAAAAGGTTTCATCTCGATTCATGACCTTAAAATCATTTAACGGTGAATTGTTTTCCCCCACACTAACTATTTAACAGTATATAAAATTGAGCAACTAAAAAATTAAGACAAACTTAAAATGATTTCTTAAAGTTTTGGTGTAATATGAAAATTTTTAAAAAATGCCTTTGTATAATTCTCTGAAGATAAAAATTTTTCCCTTTTAAGAAATTAATATTCCAATTATTCGAACTTGTTAAGTCAAAATTATAATACCAAGACAAACTTTTTCACTTACAACTTAAAAATTTTAAGATCTGGGGAACAATTAAATCGCATTTGGAAAGGCAAACTTATTTTTTTGTATTAATTCTGGCGGATGCGGGGGCAGCGCGTACCTTTAACTGTGTATATTAATTTAAAAAATTAAATTTCAGAGTAATTTAGTGCAACACTCAAAAGGCTCTAGTTATCAAACTTTCCAAACGTGACGTTTCAATCTATTTGGTCTTTTTTTTAGTTTTGAACAACACTCGATACATTAAAGGTTCCGTGAATATAATTTAAAAACAATCTCGTCTGTACCTCCAAAAATACATAGTTTTATAAAACCCACAACAGAACTTCGTGATGGGTGACGGGGGGGCACAGTATAGTCCGTGATAAATCTCGACGAAAAACATGAATTTTGTGTGATATCGGTACGCTTTTTGGGGAGTGTTAAAATTTAAAGTTTTTTTGTTTGTTATCCTGATAATGGTTAGTATTACAACCCAATGAAGAATTTATTTACCAAAAAACAGTGAAACAAACAAATTCCCCACTGTCGTTTATAATAGGTTCCAAAAACGTCAAAAGTGACGTCAATTTTAACCCCCCGCTTTTTCACAAGAAAAAGGGGAAATTTTGAATTTAGTGTGATTCGTGTCTTTGAAATATTTAAAATATATTTTTTGGGTTTTTTGTTTATTTATTTTACTAAACAACGAGATGTTTTACTAATGTTTTATTACTTTAATAGTGTGTTTGGGGTTTTTGGCGTTAATATTGAAAAATTTATATTTTTAATGTTACCCAGTTCTATTACCCTGGAAGAATTTTATTTATTTACATATATAAAAAAACAACTCTATTTTCCCTTTGGGTTCGTATTTTAAATTAAATGTAACCGGTAAAAAATTGGGTCAAGAGTCGAGCGAGTTGGGCTCACGCAATTAGGATTCCGTACCAAAAATGTATTATTAAATACTGTTTTTAAGAATATTAAAACCAATACAATTTAATGTCTCCAAAAGGCAATCATGTTCGCTGTCGCGAAAAAAAACTAATGCTTATCCGCTACATTTGAGTGGCCAAGTTTTACACAAAAAAAAAAATTTAATCATATGCCAGTTAAGACTAAAACATCTGGCACAAACACATTACATCCATAGCCTCAGTAGCTTCAAAAAAGCTTGTATTCCTTTTTTAAGCCAGAAAATATTTCTCTCCTTCAAATCTCTATACTCTGTATGTGTTGTATGTATTGTCAGGGGAATGGCATCACTTTCCAGTCTTGATTCGATTCAAAGAAGAGCCGTTCGTCTTATTAATAATCCCACGCTCACAAAAAAGCTGCCTGTAGGGGATTTGTGACTCTGCTGTGTGGTATTTTCGCGGCTTCTGCTTCGAGAAATTAACTGGCATAAATCTTCCTCTGGCTGCTTCCAGCAACACCTAGTGCTGCTGGTTCGGTGTCGTTTAGCGTCATTTGTTTGAAAAAAATAAAAATTACAGATAAAAAGACCACATTTTGTTTAGTCGGTTTAAAAAAAAAGGGTTTAAATTTAGCTTTAAAGCATTCTGGATAAAATAAAAATACCTACACAAATTACAAAAAAAAATATTTTTTTAAAAAAGGTAATTATCTGGTAGTGGGGTCTACCCTATTTTTGGTTCTAAAAAATCAAAAAATTAAAATATCAGACTTTTTACTTAATTTTGATCAATGACGCATTTATAATAAAGAAAATTTACAATTTAACGGAAAAAAAAGAACGAGAAAACCAAACTAAATGGAAAAAACAACCTTTAATAATTACAAATTATTAGAAAACATTTGGCAACATTGCCTGTTCAAGCAGGAAATCGTCAACATAACGGGATCGTATCATCTTTTTCTAATGTATTCTTTCTTATTTTTTTTTTTTCATGTTAGTTGGCCATTACTTTAGTATATTTTCCCAAGCTTACAGAAAAGCTCCCCTTTCTTGCCCACCTAAGGGTTGTAGGGGACATTCGGTTCTGCGGTATTTTAGTTAGCATAATTTTTCCTCTTCAGCAGAGCAACACCTAGTGCCACTCTTATGCATCCCTTTACAGTTTAACTCGAGAAAAACCCCGAATTCCCCCTTTTGTTTTTTATCCCTGAATCAAGGCAATTGAACCCCTTCCGGCAGAAGTTTTGTTTTTTCCCCAAACCAAAAGGTTTTTTCGAAAGTAACCCCCACATAATTGAACACTCTTTATTCTGAAGAATTTGGCCGCTCATAAGTAAAGGATGAATATGGACAGACTTTTTCACACCACCGAACATTATTATGTTTTTGAGATATCAAACTGAGCAAAATTGTTTACCCCTCAAAACAATATTAACTTAAGGTCCTATAAAGAGAGCGAAGGGTACTACATCTACAATAACTGGTATAAGTACGCCGATTAGCCAGAAAACTGGATAGATAGGAAGTTTAATTGGAAGCTCGGGTGGAAGACCGTAGGAAGGAAGCTTGTTAAAGAGCGCATTATTTTAAAGCTGCTCAAAAGCTTTAGATATGTCCAATGTTATGAGTTTCACAAAGCAACTTAAGAAACTTGTTTTAGCCTTGTCAGAAAAAGAAATATATAGGTATAGTTTTAAAAAACTAAAAAACACGCTTTTATAGTAAAGCGAACTAAAAAGTAGAAAATAATTTTTCAATATAAAGAGTTTATGTTACAGTGATAGAAAGTCCAATTATCAATTATGACCAATTATTTTGGAATAAGATTAAAACAAAAAAATAGTTATTAACAAAATAATTTAATTATAGTAAAAAAGCGTGGGGTGCTTGATATTAAATGTTACAATTATTATATTGGTAGCTGTGTACAAAATTAGTGTTATTATGAAAATTTAGAAAATTGTACCAAACGA
>JAHBCN010010785.1:0-30658 GCA_019359885.1 Listronotus oregonensis | reverse complement strand
GGGGAAGCGGGGGCCAGTTTAGTTTTGTCTTCCGACGGGAAAAAAAGGGACAGACAGTTAAAGGTTAAACAGTTGTCATTATTACGTTACGTTAGAAAAACGTTTAAAAACCTGATATCCAATAAAAAGGGAAAAAAACCCCCGTGTTTTTATACGGGGTGTCAGGAACAATATATTGAAATAAAATATAAAAATAGAAAAAAGGGGCCCTTTTTTCCCAAACCCCCTTTCCCTTCCTTTCGCTACATATAGTGTTTTTAAAAAAGTTAAACAAAGAATGAACAAATAAAATAAAGAAAAAAGGAAGAAAAAAAAAAAATAAGGGTGGTAAAAATTTAAAAATAGACAAAACTTGACAACTTTTTTTATTTATAATTTTACTTTTTCTTCTGTTTTTAAAATTTGTAATGAAGGCTTGGGGAATTTAAAATGAAGCAATACACCATAGAATAATTATTAAATTTTATTTTTTAAACGGAATGTCGTTATTCTGACGCAGCATGCGTATTGCCGACATTTTAATGTGCAGGTTGAACCCTCATGTGTCCTAAAACATCAACCCGGAGACGTTCGGCACCACTTTGGTTATCAAAGAGGTTTCTTTAAAGAATTTTGGCTACATTGCACATGTTTTCCCATACAATTTAGCTGGTGCAAGAAATAAAGCCAACAGACTACCAGTAAGAGCTTAAGCAGATGATCTAGTCATTCTTATTAAAGGAAACTCTGAAGAGATTTCGAACATCCTTCAAGAAGTACTAAACACTACACAAAGCTGGTGTCAAAGGGAAAAAATGACAATAAACCCTTCAAAAAATGGTTATTGTCCCCTTCACTCGAAAGAAAAAACCTGGTTAACTTGAGCCCACCAACTTTGAAGGTGAAACAATACCATTTGCAAAAGGAGCTAAATATCTGGGGTTGATCCTAGATACACTCTTAGATGGAATTGCACAAAAAGTCATCCGTAAGGCGCCCCCAATTTTGGACATGCCGCAGGATCTGTGGCAAATCCTGGGGCATGAAACCCAAAAACAGATGTACTGGCTATACGTGAAGTCCTAAGACCAATGATCACGTATGCTCTGTGGCATGGTGGCGAAAAGGGGCAGCAGCGCTGACCCAAGCAAAGCTATCTAGTCCGAGACAGGCCTGCCTAATGATCAGGGGCGCTGCGCTCGACACCAACGGGCCATGGAAGCCCTTTCCCAGGACTGCCCTTTTTTGCATATTTACTTGGAGAGAAGGAAGGGGGGGCAACATACAGACTTATCAAGGGTCAGTAACAAACCGCAGGCGTGTCTATGGAGAGACCAGTCTCCTCAGGAATGTCCTGACCTGTGACAGACTGGGAATGCCCCCAGACATATGCCTACAGCAACCAATTTAAAACCCGGGCCCCACAGTGTAGTCTACCCACAAAGGGGGGACTGGGGTCAAAAACGACGAATTCCCCGGGACACTGTTGTACACCGACTCCAAAACAAGAAAGGTTTTTGGGGCGAAAAATATGGACAGAGGCCGAGGGCAGGTTTTCCCTTTTTCCCCGGGGACTTTCGCAAGCATATTTCAAGCGGAGGTTTTTTTTTTGCTAAATTGGGAGGGATGTAAAGCAGAACTTTTACCCTTGGTTTGGAATTCGGGCACTGCCCAAAAAAAACGGTTAAAGGGAACCAATTAAAAACCCCTCCTTGCCAAAAGGGGGCGGAGAAAAAATTTACAGGGCCGGAACCGGCCCTCCGGGATATCTTATGGAACGGCCCAAACAGTTCATATCAGTTGGGAAAAAAGAGAAAATCTTCGGTACTGGCATGGACTTCCGGTCTCAGAAATGAAGGCCTTCATAAGCCCACCGAACCAACAATGTACTGTCAAACTACTGGAGCAATCAAGGGACACTTTAAAACTCTAGTGGGACTGTACACGGGGCACTGAGATTGAACTACCACATGCACAAGATCGGCCTAGCGGAAGACCCCTTTAAAAACCCCCTTTGGCCCAAAGGGGCACCTTTTTTTGCCGGGAGGGGAAAGATCTCTCCCCAGGATCATCAGATTTATTTGGAGTCTGACCGTGGGGGAATATAAAAAGGGGTGAGCCACAATAGACCGATCGGTCGCGGGCACTTTAAACCTACCTACCTACCTACCAGTAAAAGCTTGATTATGTTGTTGCGTTACAGCAAAAAGCTAGAGACAATCGCGATTCCAGATTTTAACGTTCTATACTTTTTTCTTTAGGGCTCTTTGAAGAAAAGAGTCAGTTAATAAGTCACAAACCATCCCCTAACTAAGGCATGACATTTACAGTAATATCCGTGCCATAACACTTTGGTCAAAAGTCATGAAACATGTGTTGGAAAGGAAAGACTTTTTAAAGCAAAAAAAGGGCGACATCTGCGAGATATTATTTGTTTAAAAATTATTCTTGGGACCCCTTTTTGGAGAAAATATACCAAAAGGAGGCCTATAAAAAGTTTTATATTTTGAAATTTTTTACGTGTTTTTTTATATCGTAAAATTTCCCCTTTTTTCCCGGGATCCCCGTAACCACAAAAAAAAAATTTAACAAATTTTAACCTATTTGTCCTTCTATATTAAACAGGCACGGCAGAACCAAACGCATTGCAAATGTGTTGAAGGATACAGATTGACGGGCGGCGGCCGATGCCAAGCCGAAGGAAATTTGGCCGAGTTGGTATTGGCGGCCGAGGCCGAATTGCGACTGATCTCGCCGTACAAGATGGGCGACATTAATAAAATGAAGAAAACGTTTATCGCCCCGGATAAAGGGTTTTTTTTTAAATTAATTATACCTTTTAAAATTTAAACTCATTTGTTTTTTTAAAAATTTGTATAATTGTATTTTTTTTTTAAAAAAAAAATTTAAAAAATTTTTTTTTTTAGGTGGATGCCGTGGATATTTTGTACGGCAAAAGACAAGCGGAAGCATTTTGGACAGATCATCAGAACAAACGGGTTCAAGCCATGGTTATACAAGTGACCGACGATAGAAGAACCAACAGAGATGCCAATGTTGCCAGAACTGTGTGTCTAACAAAGACCAAGAGGTCAGGGTTTTCCCAAAGGGCCCCCTTTTCTTTATTTTTATAATAAAAAATATTTATAATTAATTTTTTAAATTTATTTAAAAAAAAAAAATATATAAAATTAAAACACTTAAAATTGTTTTTTTAAATAAAAATTTTTATTAAAATTAAATTTTTTTTTTTTTAAATATATATAAATTTATTAAAATTTAAATTTTTAAAAAATTAATTTATTTTTAATTTTAAAAAAATTTTTTTTTAATATTTATTTTTTTTAAAGACGAACCAAGGCTAACGCGACTTAACTTTGCCAAACTTTGGGTTGTATCCATGGCTAACTATGGCTTATAAGAACAATTTTAAACAAAAACTTCAATTTTTCCCGTAAGTTTATATATTTAAAAAGGAATTTAATTTTAATATTAATTTATTTAAAATAAAATTGAAGGATTTGAATTTTGAAAATTTTTTTTTTCTTAACCATGAAAATCTTCATGGCAACCTTATATAAACTATTTTTTTTTTTCTATAAAAAAAAAAATTTTAAAGGGTGGGAAAGGGATTTTCACTCAATTATATTGATAATGTTTTGGTAAAAATTAAAAATAGAAACACAATTAAGCAAAACCTGCTAAAAAACGGAAAAATACAAACCCTTTCTTTTCATTTAAGGTTTAATTATCATTGTAATTTAAATAGCCCGCCACTCCCCTAACCAATCAAATTCAACATGGATGCCAAGTCTGTTTAGAACATCGATATCGACAATCGTATCGATTTTAACGAAATGCTAAAAGGCGAAATGCTTTTAGATTTTTCCCAAAACACAGCCAGACTACCTAAATAGTTTCAATTGGAAAAAAACATAAAAACTTACATAAAATGGTTTTCACAAAAATAATGGGGTGTCCTTTGGGCTTTTTCCCCAAAACCTACAGCAGCACCCAGGTTTTCCCCTATCGTCTTGTTTTGGAAGAGAAAAGAATTTTTTGGGGAAAATCCAAATGGCCGGTTTTTGGGTTTTGAAATAATAAAATACACTTTTTTTCATTTTAAAAAATAACGGAAATTTACTCAAAAAGGGTTCATATCAAGGAAATTTGGGATAAAAAACATAGTAAAAATTGGAATTTTGGAAAAAACACATATTTACAAATTAGAAATTATTAATAAATATTAGGGTTTTAAAAAGGTTATACAGGTTGACATTGAAATATGACAATTGACAAAACCCCAAATTTGTAATGTTCGCATATCGATATTTGATGAAGGGTATCGAATAACAAAAAGTGACAACAAAGCAGAAATTCCCCAATAGAAAATTTTGGGGTTTTTTGCACGGGCCTACAAAATTCAAACTTAAAATTGATTTTTAAGGGGTTTCCGGGGCCAAAAAAAAAGGGAAAAAAAATTTTTTGGCCCCTTTTTTTATGTGGCTTTGCAATAATAATAAAAAAAAAAATGAGAAACGCCTATTATACGGGAAAAACCCGTACAAAACATTTTTTTATTCACTTGCAATATAACGACAAATAAAATTTCAAGAATTCAATCAATTTTGTTTTTCAAATTTTGAATTTCAGTGAAAATGTTACTCAACTTTTTTTCAATACTGGAGGCTTGACCTCTAGAAATCGAATTAATAAATAAGAAGATGTCTAGAACAAGCATACTAAAGTTCAGGAAGAACAACCTTGTACAAGTCAAAACAGTGCTTAAGATTTAGGTGGTTACCACATATATTTTCTTTTTATTTGTAGGTATTGCTATCGATTGGGCCGCTAAACGTTTCTACATCACGGACGAGACCAGACTGCTGGCCGCAGATCTGGAAGGCAAATATAATTACACCCTGCTCAGTGGCAGTATGCAGCAGCCCAGAGATATAGTCGTAGCGCCGGCAGATGGGTTGCTTTTCTGGGCTGATTGGGGTCCCCCCCGGAATTTGAACGGGCCATATGGGGTATGTTTGACTTATCTTAAAAAAAAAAAAAAAAAAAAAAAAAAAAAAAAAAAAAAAAAAAAAAAAAAAAGTTGGTCCATTAAGTATGCAACAAATGGGAAACTTTTTTATTTGAAATTTTAAAAATTTTATTCTTCAAAAAGTTTGTTTCTAAACTGTATTAGCATGTTACTTTTTTTAAAAATTGGGAAAGGGTTGGGTAAAAAAATTAAAAACTGCTTAAAGTAAACCCCTTTTTTTAAAAAAATATAACAAAATTTATAGGAAAAAGTTTTTAGAATTTAAAGTTATACCCAAATACCAAGTCAGGCCTCAATTTATATTTTTTAAAAACCCCCAAAAACTAACTTTTTTTTAAAAAACTTTTTTAAATTTAAAAAACATATTTGAAAATTAAACTGAATTTTATTTTTTTCCCATTCGCCAATTGTTTTTGCAAGGATATTTAATAGAATTTTAAAAACCCCAAAATTTTTAAAGGGAAAAGTAATTTTTTTTAATAATATCAAAAAAAGTTAAAAAAAATGTATTACATTTCTATAAAAAAAATATATCAAAATGTTAAGGGGAACTTATATTGAAGAAAGCAAAAAAGGGAGCCATGAAAAAAAAAATGACTGACAAAAAAAAATCTATTTCTAGTTTGACATTTTTTATTTTTTAAAACTTATCCATAAGACGTTTGTTTATAGTAACTGTTTTTTTTTTTAATTCAAATGCCTCCTCATATTCTTAACGTTAACTGAAAAGGCAGAACTATTTTTAAATTTTTGGAGATGGGTTTTAAAAATATGCGGGGAGCTGCAATATTTTTAAGAACGGCACCAAAAAACAAATTCTTATTCAACTGTAAGTAGAATTCTAAACCTTTTAAAAACGACAGGATCATTGTCATATAAGTACAAAAAAAAACTGTCTGTAGGAAAAAACCAATTAAACTTTCTTCAGCATTAGAAAACCCAAAACGTCCACAAAACTGATTTCTGAATATACTGGTTTAAAAAAAACCCCTAAAAGCGAACCTTAAAAAAAACAAATATTATCCATAAAACCGAAATTTATTTGTACATTGAAAGGGATTATGATTTAAGATACGTTTTTTTAATATGGGTCCAAGGTCAAATAGAAGAACAAAGAGATTTTCATCACCTTTTCCCAGGGGGATGAGTCGACTTAATAAGATCCATTTTTTTTTCAGATACAACAGGAAAACCCTGGTAAACAACCTGGTGTGGCCGACGGGCTTGGCGATCGATTACGCGACCAAACGGTTGTACTGGTGCGACCCGAAAATGCTGACGGTGGAAAGCGTCGCGTTCGACGGAAACGACAGACACGTCATCAAACACTTCGACAAGGAAGTGAAGCCGTACAAGTTGGAAGTGTTCGAGGACAATCTGTTCATATCGACCTATCACAAGCACGACGTCATACGGCTGAATAAGTTCGGAGTGGGAGATATTGTTTATTTGGCGCATAGTTTGACACGGTAAGACAAATATTTTTATTTATACCGGGTGGTGCATCGCCAGACTGGCCATGGAAATCCCATGTAAATTTTGATACATTGAAATATTGGCTCCCCTATTGAATTTACAACAAAATTGTATTAGACTATTTTGAAGACGTTGATAAGATTAGCTCACATTCTAAATTTTTTTTTTTCTGATAAGGCAATTAAAAGTTATTTAAGAAAAACTATTTGTAAATCGTTGCATACCTGCTACATACTTTAATGAATTCACCAGTAATAAATAAAATGTCTTGTCAACTTTTTAATTCACGTTTTACTTTGTATTAGTTATTTCAACATATTTTACAGTATTGAAGAGAAAATAACAATTATTAAATTGTATTACATGGAAAATAGTTATCGAAGAGTATCCGACATGTTCTCTACGTTTTTCTCTGACAGACACATTCCAAGTAAGAAAACAGTTTAAAATATCGTTCATAAGTTTGAGACAAAAGGTACTGTTATTAATAAATGCAACTGCTTAGAGCGAAATAATAATGTACTCGATGGAAGAGCTCAAGAAAATAATGCCGATTTAGATGTTTTACTTCATGTAGAAAAAAATAAGGGAATTAGCTCTTGGCAAAGTTGTAGGAAAGGATCACAGCACAGTACTAAGCAAATTAAAGAAATATAAATATCATCCGTACAAATATCAAAGACATAAGGAATTAAGGGAAGCCGATGAGATCCGAAGAGCAGATTTTTGTTTTGAAGTTATGGAAATGGCGAATAACGATAGGGACTTCTTACGCAATATTTGTCTTAGTGACGAATGCACCTTCACATTAAACAATGAACCAAACGTTCAAAACATCAGATACTGGAGCAAAGAAAATGAACACAGATTTGTATCTACAAGGACTCAATACCCTCAAAGGTAAACGTTTGGGCGGGTATATTTGGACATCGGATTATTGGACCTTTTTTCTTGAATCACAATTTGGGAACAGAAACTTTTTAGAACTATTACAAAATCAAGTGGGGCTGGCATTGGAAGAAGTTGCATCTGACAATCAAGATATTTGGTTCCAAATGGATGGTTGTCCTGCACACAATTCACGAGAAGTAAGGAAATATGTTCAAAATTTTTTTAATGGACTCACTATAGGACCAAATTACACCATAAATTGGCCAGCTAGGTCTCCTGATCTTTCGCCAAACGACTTCTTCCTTTGGGGTCATATCAAAAATGTTATTTATACAAATTTGAGTTATCAAAATTTAGAAGAATTAAAATTTTCAATTTCAGCGGCGTGCGATCGACTATCGGCATTTCAACTTCATAATGTAAGAACTGAATTTTATAACCGTTTAGGATATTGCTTAGCAGTAAACGGAGGTCTGTTTGAGCATCTAATTAAAAAACATTAGCTTTTAGTTTTAATGTGTTGTGTTAAAACGTATTTTTAGACAGTTTTTAAGTGTGTTTTTCACCTTCCTATAAAATTGTTCAATTATGTAAAAATCTCATTATGTATTTCAATGTAATTACTTGTATTTATTAAATGATTACAACCATTATTTTCTTTCAATACTGTAAAACATGTTGAAATAACTAATACAAAGTAAAACGTGAATTAAAAAGTTGACAAGACATTTTATTTATTACTGGTGGATTCATTAAGGTATGTAGCAGGTATGCAACGATTTTACAAATAGTTTTTCTTAAATAACTTTTAATTGCCTTTTCAGAAAAAAACGAAATTTAGTATGTGAGCTAATCTTATCAACGTCTTCAAAATAGTCTAATACAATTTTGTTGTAAATTCAATAAGGGAGCCAATATTTCAATGTATCAAAATTTACATGGGATTTCCTATGGCCAGTCTGGCGATGCACCACCCGGTATATAAACAACTATATTTACAAATATATTGGGAAGTTTTTTTGCGACTATTTTTTTACTGCCACCTCGAAATTGTGTGAGAAATACCTAAAAAATTCACAGACTGAAACTTTTCGTGTATTACACACTGCATGCTCTATGCACACGAAAAGATATCTCCTTGTGATCCTTTAAAAAAACTTACTTTTTTTATTTCAGGATATCCGACATCTTAATCCTACAGGAACACAAACGGCCGAAAGTGAACAACTCCTGCAACGACTTCTGCAACAACAACGAGTTTTGTCTTCTGACGCCCAAGGAGCTCGATGTCTGTGTGCGGATGGATATGTCAGTGACAATTTGACGTGTAGAGCTATAACTGCCCCGACACCTCATTGTCCTTTGAGTTGTAACACGGGACAGTGCAAGGTAATCTTTATAGAATTCGAAATTTTTAAATTAAAATATTAGATTTTTTTATATTTTAAGTTAAAACAAGTTATTACGAATTTTTAAAACACCCTGTATAATTTAAATATACCGGGTGGTGCGTCGCCGAGCGGAACATAGGAAATCCCATGTAAATTTTAAGGGGGTTAATTATTGGCTCCCCTGTACATTTTACAGAAAAAATGTAAGATAACTTTTTGAAGAGACCAATCTAACAAACTCTTGTGCCAAGTTTCAAAAAATTTTAATAAGCGAATCTTGAATTATTCAATTAAATGTAATTGCAAAATTACCAAATTTTCGGTTCAGGTAAAACCAAACAGACACCAGCCACCAGCAAACAATTTGTTATAAGGCTTTGTCAAATCTGACGTACAGCCGAATACAAGGAATTACATTCAAAATAAAAGACACGTTAACATTATTTTTTTATCAAACCTTTTATTTAATGTAACAATTAAGTTTAACTAATAACAATTATTACTATAGATCATTAAAAAATAATTTTTCATACTAGAATTTAATTAAACCAGTTGCAGTATCTGAAATATTTTCAATTTATTTTCCCATCAAGCCTATCTGGTCCATTTCAACTATTAAACGTATTTTTAGTAAATTCGAGTCCAAAGCCATCGCAATAAATAATTGTAAATGTTTAACTCATATTTTACTAGGTGTGAAAATATTTCAATATTTTACTACGTGTGAAAAAATAAAATGAAATAAAATACAATAACTTTTTAAAAAATATTAAAGAATTACATAAAAACATTAATTAATCAAATGTTCAAACAACCCCCCATTAACAGCTAAACAATATCCCAACCGATCATAAAATTCATTTCCAACGTTGCTAAGTTGATATTGCGAAATTTTATTACATTCTAACGAAATAACGTGTTGAAGTTGGTTTAGATTCTCAAATTTTACACTTTTATAAATGACACTTTTTAAGTGACCCCACTGAAAGAAGTCATTCGGTGAAAGATCAGGTGATCTAGGTGGCCAAAGTATCCGGTAACGTGGACCAATAATATTGCCGTTAAAAGCATTTTTCAGGTACTCTCTAACCATACTGCCATTATGGGCGGGGCAACCATCCATTTGGTACCAGATATTTTTCTTCCGAACCACTTCTTCCAAAGCGGGTCCAATTTGATTTTGAAATAAGTCCAAATAGGTTTCTTCTGTCAGTTTATAGTCCATAAAAAGGGTTCAATGAAATGGTGTCCGATAATTCCCATGAATACATTTGTTTTTTCGGGATATTGTGTCCGAGCATGATCAAAGCGATGTTCATTTTCTTGGCTCCAATACCGGCAATTCTGAACAGGTTCCAACTTAAGTATAGTCTGTCTCAAAGTATATCGTTATGGCTTTTGACGGACCATACCCCAATAAACCTTTAACGATTTTATTACCTATTGTTATTGGGTAAACCCATTTGTTCATAAGAGCAGGGGTGGGCCAGGTATTTCTTGAGTATTAACTATCAGGCATATAAATATTTTAGCTAATATTTTAGTGGCAGTGTTGAATAATCGTTTTTACTGTGCGTCTCGAAAAAGTTGTTTTACGAGAATATAACTATGTCGCGTCGAAATCATTTGTCATTAGATGCAAAACAGGTTGTGAAAAATGTGTATAAAACTTTAATCAGTAGAGGACTAATTAAACAAACTTAGTGATTTTCAATCTCACCGTATGGACAATAGTGATCAGGACCTAATAAGAAGGAAAATATATTGTCTTTATGAAAGCGGAGTTATTCCTACCTTTGATACACTGAATAAGAAGCTAGACGAAGACGAAACCAATATAAATATTAGCCGTGCCACCCTCCATAGAGTTGTTTGTAAAATGGGATTTAAATACCGCAAAATAGACAAAAGACAAGTAGTAATGGAATCGCACAGATTACGCACTTGCAGATTTAATTACCTTCAAGAAATTAAAAGATATAGGTTAGAAAACAGATCCATAATTTACCTTGATGAAACATGGTTCGATACATACGACATAGTATCCAAAGGATGGGTTGATTGTCAGACGAAAGCACCTACAAATAAAGGAAAACGCATTACCATAATACACGCTGGTTCAGAAGACGTATTTGTCCCAAACTGCTTGCTGCTGTCTGCAAAGAATATTAAGGATTCTAGCTTGGATTATCATGAGGATACAAGTGCAGAACTTTTTTAAAACTGGTTTTAAAATTATCTTTTAAAAAATATTCCAAACAACAGTGTTATTGTCATGGATAACGCAAGCTACCACAGCCGTCTGCTACACAAAGCACCAGCTTCATCAAGTTCAAAAACTAAAATCCAGGAATATTTGTTAGAAAATGATAATTATTTTGAATTTAGTTACAAAAAAACGCATCTTTTGGAAGTCCTAAATTCATATGCAATTAAAAAACAATATGTATGTGATAATTTGGCTGAACAGGCTGGGCATACTGTCTTACGGTTCCTCCGTATCACTGTATGTTTAACCCCATAGAGCATTTGTGGAACCAAGTAAAATCAAAGATCAGAGCAGAAAATGTTACACCTACTTTAAGTCCCAGTGTTATAAATTTGATAAAAAATGTAATTACTAACATACCAGTTGAGAGCTGGAAAAATTCACTACAGCACATTATAAAAATTGAGGACTCTTACATTTCTATCCAAAACAACATAAATCCTATTGTAATTAATCTCAATGATGACTCTGATAGTGAAACAGAATTAGATTTAGATATTTAGATTAAAAATGTAATTATGTATAGATAATGCAGTTATAAATTTATTAAAACTTTGCATATATTTAATTTCTTAATGTAATTTTAAGATTATACTTACCTAAATAAACAATAAATTATAAATCTTTATATTATTAAAGTCCGTCCCTAATGTTCTGTCCTTTAATACCTACCGATCCGCAGTTTTATTGCTGTCGGCAGGTATAATCCATAAATGAAGGCAAGAGCTAACACGGTATACTTTGAGACAGACTATACACTGTATATTTTTTTATCCTTAGGTCGAACCTGGTAAAGGCCCCTTCTGCGCATGTCCACCTCTGTATAACGGAGACAGATGTCAGCACTACAGATGTTCGCAGTATTGCAAAAACAGGGGCGTGTGCACGATGGATCCGTCTTGGAACGTGTCATCGCCGACGTCGCTCGAGGAATCGGGCAAGCCGCCTTTGAAATGCATCTGCCCGCCGCAGTGGTACGGAAAGAGGTGCGAGAAGCGACTGCCGTTGTGTACGGATTTCTGCGGAAATTTCGGCACTTGTACGCTGTTCATGGGCCTGCCTCACTGTACCTGCAAAGACGGCTTCATGGGTTTCAGATGTCAACATTGTACCAATTTCAACTGCGGCAATGGCGGCAGTTGTTCCGTCAAGAATGGTACTCGGTCGTGTACGTGTTCTCAAGGTAAGGTGGTCTTTGTTTTAGAAATACAGGGTGTTCCCTAAAGACAAGCTAATATTTAAAGGGGTGATTCTTGGACTCATTTTAAGAAATAAAACTTCCTATGAAGGTATGTCCCAAAAGTCTTAACTTTAATACAGAGTGATAAAGTTTAAAAAAATCTGTTTTTTAATAATAACTGAGATAATATTGAAGACATCTTTATAAAATTTGGTACATGTCTTCTATGCATCAAAGTGCATTTTTTAATGTACAATTTTTATTTTTCCACCAGTGGCATCCGTACGGGTTTTGCATTGGATAATTTTGGAGAAAAAAAATACTACGCTACTGCTTTCTTTCCGAATAAAAATTATTTTTAAAATCCTGAGTCATTTCTAAGCAAATTTGATCTTATAATTTTTTTTTGTCCGACGCATGGATTAATATACTATAATTATTATTCATCCTATCAAAAATGTTTATATAACTTTTTATATAGTCAATTTAAGAAGCTGTATTTTTTGTTCCATAAATTTTTTTATATCCCCTATAGTTTTTGAGATATTAATAATTTTTTTTTAATTTAAAACGTCAATATCTCAAAAACTATAAGAGATATTAAAATTTTTATAAAACAAAAAATACAGCTTTTTAAATTGTCCATATAAAAAGCTATATAAATATTTTTGTTAGGATGAATAATTAATATAAATATGGATATAAATAAAAATGTGATTAAATTGAGAAATTGATCCTGTAGTAAAACGATTTTTATTTTTTTAAGCGAAAATCATGCGTCGGACAATTTGCTTAATAATGAATAAGGATTTTAAAAGTAATTTTTATTTCAAGAAAAGCAGTGGCGTAGTATTTTTTTTCCGAAAATATTTAATGCAAAACCCGTACAGACGCCACTGATAGAGAAAATAAAAATTTTCGCACATCAAAAAATGCACCTTAGTGCATAGAAGACATGTACCAAATTTCATAAAGATGTCTACAATATTATCTCAGTTATTATTAAAAAAATATTTTTTTAAAAAAACTTTATCACCCTCCGTCTCAAAAGATAAGACTTTTAGGACATATGTTCATAGGAAGTTTTTATTAAAATGAGTCCAAGAATCACCCCGTTAAATTATAGCATGTCTTTAAGGAACACCCGGTATATTGCTTTGTTGTGTGCAACAACGGACCTATTAGATAGAAAATATTGACGCTGATTGATGTTGTCAAATAGACATAAAAATAATTAGGTGAAAGAAATCCGCAATATTATCACCAATCATAGTCCGAACTGTTATTTTTAGGTTACAGTGGAGAACACTGCGAAAACTCGGTATGTGGCCCCCACGGAAGTGTTGTCACATTATCGAACGGAATCAAGTGTGACTGCCACGTTGGGTATACAGGGGAACATTGTGATACGTATAGATGTGACGGATTATGTCAAAAATGCGGGCTGTGCATTTTCACCTGCAATGCACTTGTTCACCAAATTTTTTGGGTAAGTCAACGCCAAGTAGAAAATATACATTAATATAATATATTTTTTACATAAGAGACGTATTTATTTTGATTTTGTCCCTGTTATCTCTAGGAAGTCGCTGCGAAATCGACCTCTGCGCCGCACGAATCCTCCGGAAGGCTGCTGCAAAAATGGCGGCTGTAGGAACGGGGCCATTTGCGTCACAGTGCACGGTTCGAAGATCTGCAACTGTACCCATAGATGGGGCGGACAGAACTGCGAGGTTTACATCGGAAACGACAGTCCCTGCGAGGGATATTGTAAGAACAACGGGGTGTGTCAAATTATGAAGCCGGGTGACACTCCGACTTGTAGGTAAGTCTAGGTTTATTCAGTTTATAAAAATAAGTATATATTTTTTTACCATATATATATATATATATATATATATATATATATATATATATATATAATATATAATTTTATTTTATTTTTAATAATATATATTTAAAATTTTGTAAATATTGTTATGTTGTAAATTGTTATTGCTTTTTGTTTACTAGTTTGTAAGAAAATAAGCTTAAAAATAAATATTTGAAAAATTATTTAAAATTGAAAAAAAAAGTTTAACAAATCAAGAATGATAATTAACGTCAGTTATAATGTTTACAACAACAAAACAACAATCGCGGGAACGAGAAAAAGCTAACTTGTTTATTCAATAATATTTTTCAAGATGCAATTTGGGTACATAAGACATTTTTTTAATAACGATTTCTCCCAAACGGTAAGTTTTACGGCAAAATGAAAGAGGGATTTTGTTTATAATTGATTGATAATTATCATAAAACCATAATTTTTTTCCCAAGTCAATGGCGTAGTATTTTTTTTGTAAAATGTTTTGAAAATTCTCTTAGCTACGCCATGGTTGCAAAAAAATTAAATGAACATCTGAAAAGTGTGTTTTATGCCAAAATATCCTGTGCAAAATTCAGTTCAATATCTAAAAAACCGTCTTTGAAAGTGTATTAAAAAGTGAAAATAAAATAAAACTTTAACACCCTGTATCTTAATAACAAAACTTAAATGGGCCACGTTTATATGAACATCGACTTAAAATCGATCCAGGAATGCCTCCTTAAAATTATGACTACCATTAAAGTAACACCCTGTATATATATATACGGGTATAGAAACATGTATGCACATTTTGTAGGTAAATTATTGGTCTATTCGCAAATGGATTAAGATACAGTATGTTGTATTAAAAAAAAAATTTTTTTTATCATTATTTAAGTACGGTAAAAATTCAATTTTTTTGGGACACCCTGTAAAATATATCGCCATTAGAGCATTTAGATCTTTTAAACACATGCACTGTCTAACCTCAATTCATTCTAGTATCTAGCTCGGTTAGGCACGTAAATATTAAACCTTTTTGACATGGTGATGTTTCTTAAAAAAAATAGTGATTAATTATTTTCTCTAAGGTAAGATATAGGTATAGGAAGATGTTAACCAAAATGACTTAGAATTTTGTGTTGAATCAGAATATGCAATAAAAAATAGGGTGTTCTATTTAAAATTACAATGTTGCCATTGGTTTCTGGTTAGTTCTGGCAACGTTGCTCTTGCCAAAATATTTTTTAAATGTTGCTTATCACCTGTTATGGCCGTGTGACAAAGTTCAAAAAGTTCTTTTTGTTGGTTCTCCAGAACTTTTAACGTCAATCACCCTGTATATATAAATCCTTTTGTAGATGCTTGAGCTCCTGGACGGGCCCGACCTGCTCCAAACCGGGCGGCTGCCACGGCTACTGTCAAAACGGAGGCAGCTGCTCCCTCAACGAAGGCATACCGTACTGCATCTGCACCGTCGACTACGAAGGCACCACGTGCACGGTACTGCGGGACCCGGAGGTGATCCAGCACGAGTCTAGTCAAAGAGAAGAGGGAGGAAGGAGCATATGGATTCCTATAGCGTGGGCGCTCGCCGTCATTTTGATCGTGCTGGCCGTGGTTCGTCGCTTTCGAATACATCTTCAGGCGAAGGACGGTGTTTTCGCACGAGAGGCTGCAAGAGAACGATTTCAATAATCCGATTTATCAGGATCGGGATGCGGAGCCGTTTACGTTGGATGCCGATAAGGTAGGTTGTGTTGTTTAAGTGGTTCAATTCAATAATAGTTAGCCATTGAAGAATAAAAAATTTTTTTTTATTTTAAAATGATATGCAAGGCATTTTATCTCTTACTTTTAGGCCAACCAACAAGGCAACAACTGTGCCATCTGTTAAAACATGATGAAAACCCCAGCGAATTTGTTTACAGTAAAATGTTTACCCCTAAAAAATTGCCGCTTTTTCCCTGGGGGTGAATGCCACCCCTTCTCGGGGGTGGAATTTTTTATCAAAATAAGTACGGAAGTAGATAGATTGACTAATTCTAAGCAACTTTTGTTTTATAAAGTTTTTTTCGAAAGCCATTACTTTTCGAGTTATTCGCAATTGAATATGTCAATTTTTCAACTAAAAAAAACACGTTTTCAGACGGTTTTTCGCAAATAACTTGAAAAGTAAGCATTTTATCGAAAATATCATTCTTGCCAAAAATGTAGCTTATACCAAATTATAACAACCCGGAGAATGGTGGACTTAAATGAATTTGTCCTCTATATTTTTGTTTCTTTACAAAAGTCTTTAGCACTAAAATTAAGCGAGTTATGGCCAAAATAAAGTTGATCTAAATGCAATACAAGCTTACAAAATGGGTCTAAAAATTAAATGGTACGATCTTTTTGTTGAGCAGTTTATTTATCATGTTTTAACAGATGACACAGGTTGTTTCCGGCTAAATTTAAGTGTGCAAAAAAATCTCTATTGATTGGCCTATTTCTTGTTTGTTGATAATCATATAGGACGATTTATTTAAATTTAAAGTTAGTTTATTAAATAGTAACCAACCATATTTAATTTAATGTTTTTTTTTAGTCTGGCAACTTCGCCAATCCCGTCTACGAGTCAGTCTACAACAGCACAACTAGCGGACGGGAAGAAAAGGCAGTACTACTGGAACACGCCGCGGACGGTACGCCGCCGCCCCCTACCGAAGAGCTTTAAATTTATATCTAGTATTTAATTGTTTACAAACTGACTGCCAAGCAACAAAGAATAATTGTAAATAGTTATAAAAGGCGGAAATTTCGTCCAACGACGATGAATTTTTGATTGTTGTATATCTGATATACAGAGTGGTACTACTGGTATACCGTTATAAGAAATACTCAGTTTTCTTGGTGGTCAGAAAAATGTCTTAGTGTTACGGTTGTGTCAAATTACTTTTAGTAAAGAGTTCCGCGTGGAGGCTGTACATTTTATGAAATGTAAGAGAAATGGAATAAGACTGTGTACAAAAGGTTTCTTTTTCGAGTCGAAGTTACTAAACGTATATCGCGGTTGGCGGTGATAGGTTGTTGGGAGGGCATACAGGAGGCATCGTAACCGTTTTTTTAACTGCAGACATCGTATATAGTATTGGCAGCAAAGCCGTGGGAGAAGTGTAAGATTATTGACGAAAATTTGACCACAGCGAGCGCTGCAATCCGGTGTCCCCACCCTACACTGCGCTCCCTGCCAATACAGAGACAGTACTTACAAAACTGTGCTATATTCTGGACTAGTCAGTAGCGGATCAAATTGACGAAAAATCTACATTAGTACATTGCCAAATAGAAAACTTTTTTTAATTTTTGTTTTTTGATAAAAAAGCATTTTTCAAAGAAGTTTTGCTTTATCTCAAACATCAAAATTCATTAAAATTAGTCTATCGTTAACAAGGTGGAAAAAAGGAATATTTTAATTTTATTTATTCTAAGTAATTTGTTTTAACAAATAGCATGAGCGAGAGTGGTTTTCCACTTTCACCGCGAATGCTATTTGTTAAAACAGATTACTTAGAAACGAGTGTTCCAATTTTTCCACAGGAAAAATTAAATGGACGAGGGATATTTGGTAAGATTATTTCCTGAGTTAAATAAACATTTTATTTTAATACAACATTTTTTTATTTAAACAATAAAAACAATAATTAATAAGAACAATATAACTTTCAAGCTAGGAAAGGTAATTACTTCAAACTCATTTTAAATTACAATTAATATAAAAATTACAATTATTGTAGGTTACAGGAGTATTGTTAGCCATATCGGTTAAATTGTTTTTAATTATGTTTGTAGTGCACTATTCTCTATGTTGCTGTGAGGAGTGTCAAACGATTGATGGATGGTGTTGGCTCGAAGAAGTGTCTATTTCCTGTCTTTTCAAGGGAGCTTCAAAGCTTGTAGATGGTACATTATTTTGGACGGTTCTTAAGGCAGTAATGATATTTAAATGATGTTGACTGTCCATTTGTAGATACGGTTGGATAGACGCAGCTTTAGAATGCCCGGTGATTTTGATGAGTTGCTGCTCGCCTACACCGGCCTTTGCCAGATTAGTAACAGCAGTTGATCGCATAGAATGGTTAGATATTTTAACTTCGTCGTGTTCATACCTGTTTTTGGCTGCGTCTTTTGTCCATTTTGACAGTTCATTTCTTCCAACAGGAATGTTTTTAAACCATCCAGTGCTACGATTGGATTGCCATGCAGAATCTGGTGTCAAAAACAATCTATTTGTTATTATTTTAGACGTTCGTTTGTTTAACAGGGATTTGTACAAACGTACCGGACAAAACTCAGATTTTTTGCACCACCTTGTGCAGTTTTGCTGAAGACTGTGTTATACTCGATCCTTCCTGAAACAAGGGATACATAATTTGACTTAAATGTCAAAATTTATTTTGTAGTGTGATTTTAAAGTAGATGTATGTAACTTTTAATTTCTTTGGAAAAGCAAAGAATTTTAGTGGTTATATATCGTTTTTGATTTTTTATTTTTTAACAAAAATAGTACAGCTAGCAAATTTTGGATGCTAAAAAATGGCAAAACGTGATTTATACAAGGTATTGCAAAAAAGACATTAAAACATTGCGAAAACAATTTTACGCCAAGATAAAAAGTATGCGCACATATTTTGTTTTGATATAAGTTTTTTCTGCCAAGTTACAATAAACATTTACAGATTTTGTTGCAAAATTAAAAAGCAATATTCACCTGTTTTGATTCCATAATTATCAATTTCTTCTTTAAAATGTTCTGTTAAGCAACGAGCCGCTTCTCCGCCCCTCCAAGCAAGCTCAACTGCTGCAATAAAGTAAAATTTACGCTGCAACCCGGTTGGGGTTGTCTCATCCCATAAGGACACCATCTTGTAGTAGTCGTCCATATTTAAAGAAGCTGAACTTGTTTTCCTTTTTCTTCATGTTTCTGGAGACTTCTCCTTTTCGCATTTCGAGCGTCTCTAGCTGGCTTAAAGGTAATGTCGTGGAATGGGTCGAACACGATATTAAATTCTTGAAAATATTTTTCCTGCAGTTTTTTGGCAACGATATTCCACATTACTTTTACACACAGTTCTTTGTAGTCTTCCCATTAGCTTTACGCATGTTCCATGCCCAGTCCTTGAGGATTAAATTTAGCTCGCCTGTAGTTGTTGTCTGGAGTAATTGGTAATTTTTTGCTTGGCAAAATTCCATAAATTGCTTTCAGATCGATGTGTGAGTTTTCTGAGTATTTAGTGGAACACTATTTTCAACAGCCGCATTAATTTTACTTTCGGAAACATTTCCAAACCGATTATTTTAGTTTCAGTTGAAAATTAATAAATTCGTAAGCGTCGTTTGTGATCTTTGTTGTTGGTAACGGTACATAGCAACACAGCATAGAAACCATCAAGTTTGTTTTTACAAGCAACTTGCAAACTTGCATGAAATTTTTCGATTTTTTTTTCCGGAAAAACTGCTGACAGCTAAGTTGACAGTTGTTAAGTAATTTTTCCACTTAAAATTTATATTTGACATACCAATTCTTGATAGCGATTGGTCAAAATTAATAGGAAGGAAATAATCGGTGAAAAATGGTCGAATCAGGTAATTTTATAGGTTTTAAATTCTCTACAAACGGTCTTTTATGAGTAAAGTGATATAGCCAGTACTTTTTGTTATATTAAAAAAAAAACGAAAAAAGTGCCCTTTTTTTAATAATTATTGTTTAAAAAAATTACCTGAAAAAGAATTGGTTGATTTTTGATTTTAGTAATATACAGGTTATTCCGGACGTCATGGCACAGTCAGATATCTATTAACATTAATTACAAAAATGACCTTTTTTTGCTATATATATATACAGGGTGGCCCACCACATTCGCCTCGGTTTTTCTACGAGAAATGAAAAGAGTTGGAAAAAACTTTTAGCACAGTCATATGTTGGTCTGTGGGGAGCATATTTTAAAATTATTTTGAAATATACAGGGTGACCCAAAAAATAAGTACAAATCAAAGTTATATTTTTCCTTATGGATCACCCCATATTTTTTTATTTTTAGATACTATAGACCAAATAAAGGTGAGTTATTGTTATAATTAATAAATGTTATAAATATACCTAAAACTGACCGTTTCTGAGAAATATAGAGAAATGAAAAAATACAGACCATATTTTAAAAATTGTTTACACCCTTTAACATATAAGGAGATGGTCGTAATTAAATTTACTGCTTAGCTTAAGGGTTTAAGTTAACTATTATATAAAAGTTTTACCTCATTTTATTAATTAACTTCCTAAAGTTAAATGAAACACCCTATATTAGTGGCCTATTTTGACGCAGAACTAGATTCCCTTTAAAACTATATTAGGGTTTCCTATACCTATCTCTTTAACTTTTTATGCAAAAGACGTTTTTATATTTGACTTATGAATAATTTCTTTATCTTAAAAATGGAACACCCTGTACTGTAATTAAAAAACCTTTTTATTAAGAGTCACGTAGATTCGCTAAAAGCACAAGTTTAAATTTTAAAAAATAAGATGTATCTGAAGCAAAATGCAGGCAAAAGTAAAAACTCCAATTTATTGTCATTTCTAAAATATTAAAGCATTCTTTAAAATAAGAATCAAAATATAGTAAAAGGTACACCATCTTAATTATTGTTGGAACGAAATATGTTAAAATGCCCTTGTTTCTTAGCAAATGTGTTGGACTTTATGGTAAATTAAATCCCAAAATAATATTATAATGGGGTCAATAAAAACATTCATTTCAATATGTATGACTATCACCAAAGGTACGATTATATTTATATTTTTTTAATAATAGTAGGCTTTGACCTAGATGACGTTAATTATTATTTGCAAACAAAAATATTTGACAGTGACACTTGCTAATCAAACGATTATCATTGATTAAGCTACGAGTAGTTTAAAATTATAATTGTTTTGAATGATTGTTACATTTTAATTAATTAAAATAAGAAGATGAAATGATTTTGGTAATCGGTGAGTGTCAAGAAATATGTTTATTTGCATCAAAAGTATATGCCCAAAGGTATTCTAACAGGCGTCATCCTATACAGTACAGAGTGTTCCATTTTTAAGATAAAGAAATTATTCATAAGTCAAATATAAAAACGTCTTTTGCATAAAAAGCAGAAGTGATAGGTATAGGAAACCCAATATAGTTTTAAAGGGAATCTAGTTCTGCGTCAAAATAGGCCACTAAATATAGGGTGTTCCATTTAACTTTAGGAAGTTATTTAATAAAATGTATGTCCAAACTTTGAGGCAATTTTTTTCACCACTCTGTATAATATTGAGGTAAAACTTTTATGTAATAGTTAACTTAAACCCTTAAGCTAAGCAGTAAATTCAATTGTGTAAACAATTTTTAAAATATGGTCTGTATTTTTTAATTTCTCTAAATTTCTCAGAAACGGTCGGTTTTAGGTATAGAAATTATAACAATAAATCACCTTTATTTGGTCTAAAGTATCTAAAAATTAAAAAAAATATGGGGTGTTCCATAAGGAAAAATATAACTTTGACATGTACTTCTTTTTTGGGTCACCCTGTATATTTCAAAATAATTTTAAAATATGCTCCCCACAGACCAACATATGACTGTGCTAAAAGTTTTTTTCCAACTCTTTTCATTTCTCGTAGAAAAACCGAGGCGAATGTGGTGGGCCACCCTGTAGCATGCGAATCCGACAAAAATGACAATATACGTTTAGTAACTTCTGATATAATTATAAGAACAAAAGATTTATTTTTAAATTTAAATATTAAGTTGCTTACGTAGATAGATTTTAAGGTGACGAGTGAATTTAGCATTTCGAAATAACTTTTTATACCTCACTATTTTTTAGCTTTTTTTTAATGCTCAAGCTTCTTTACGTGTTTTTGTACTTGTTTTTAGCAGTTTTATGTTATGACAATTTATTTATCTTGCTGTACAAGGTGTTTCAAAAAAGCATGACCAAAGTACGGGGATTGATGTAGATCATATTGGAATAGTGTGACTGCAGTTGCAGTCATTGGACAGAGCGAACACCTGAAAATGTACAATAAGATTTAGGCGAAACGTTGTGAAAACACGTTTTTAATTTAAAAAGTATAGTTTATATGCTTATGATTATAAAAATATGATCATAGCTCCGTGATCATAGGCACGTGTAACTTTATTTTTCAGATATCCACCATTCCCCGTATTTTGATTGTTGTTTTTTAAACTCCCTGTATATCCGCCGACGTTCAAAAGACGAAATTACAGAGGTTATACGTAAATGCTGTGAAGTGTGCCATTTATTTTGTACTTTTATACTTTTTTTGTAGCTTTATTTAATTTTGAGGTTATTTTTCTTGCCCCTCCAAAGATTTAAATAGTTTGTATTATTCGAAACGTGTGCTGCTCTATAAAACATATGCTGCTATATTATTATTATTATTATTTTAGTTGAATACGAGATTTTTTTCTGTAACTGTAAAATTTACTTTATTTATTTCAATCAATAAGAGATTTTTTTATTAGGGATCACATTGTTTGTCTGGCGTTATATTCTCTTATGTATTTCTTTTATTAAAAATATTGTTTGGGTTGCTCATTGGACGGGACTGCTTCGATCTAGGTCCACAGGTATAAACCTCTTAAAAAATTCGGTCACCCTTTTTGTTAGTTGTACTAAAAATTAAACAAGAACTAATATTAAAATATTTTCAATTTTGCTCTGATTTGAAATAATACAAAAGTTTTGGATTTTTTAAAAAGATTTTTACAAATTTTTTTAGGTATTGTTTTTCGAAGGACCCTATTAATATTCTAAGCGTAATTATTGTTTGTTTTCTTTATTTCATCGAAGACCCGGTTAAACAAATGGTTACTTATCATTTAAACTTGACAATTCTATTCAAGAGCAATAATTATTCAACACATTGGCAACACTGTTACGTGCAAATTTCCATATAAGATGTCTTTTTGACAAAATGGTGACTCTGAATACTTCAATATACAGGGTGTAAAAAGTATAATGCTCTCGATTTTAATGGGCTATAGTGGAGCTCAAAACAAGTCAAAAAAGCCAAAAAACACATAGGTCAAAAGTTAATGTTTTCGAAATATAGCTTTTCAAGTTTAAAAAATCTGGCAACACTGCGCCCGCTTCATCACATCGAGTCGAACGTGGAATGTTTTTTGCAAGGTTTTACATATTTACACTTTTTTTAAAGAGATGTTTATTTACATAAAGGTACACTTACCACAAAATTAAACTGAATATCCATTTTAAGAACACAAATTATTATGTTTTAAAACAGAACTTTTTTATTTTGCTTGAAGAATAAGATTTCTCCGTTGCATACAACCCGTTCTCAAACTCAAAACTTTTTGATACGCCTGCACTATGGTTGTCCTAAATGGATGTAGCCGTCGTGGAAATCTTTCACGGTAAATATGAGCTGCTAGATTAGCATTTTTGTTTGCCTCGTGGTAAGATAATAACATATCCGCATAATTTCCCGATTTTATTGACCTACAACGGACAAACACATCGCCACCAGTACGCACAACCGACGACTACACGAGGCTTCTGGGTAGCGCTGTTGCCAATTGTTTTTTTAAATTTTTAACTGGGAATTTTTTTTTTTTCTAGATTGAAATAGCTTTGGTACACCTGCATTATTGTTGTCCTAAATGGATGTAGCCGTCGTGGAAATCTTTCACGGTAAATATGAGCTGCTAATTAGCATTTTGGTTTGCCTCGTGGTAAGATAATAACATATTCGCATATTTTCCCGATTTTAAAACATTTTGACCTACAACGGACAAACACATCGCCACCAGTACGCACAACACACGAGACTACACGAGGCTTTTGGGTAGCGCTGTTGCCAATTGTTTTTTAAATTTTTAACTGGGGAATTTTTTTTTTCTGATTTGAAATAGCTTTGGTACACCTGCACTGTGGTTTTCCTAAATTGATGTAGCCGTCTTGGAAATCTTTCACGGTAAATTTAAGCTGCTAAATTAGCATTTTGGTTTGCCTCGTGGTAAGATAATAACATATCCGCATATTTTCCCGATTTTAAAACATTTTGACCTACAACGGACAAACACATCGCCACCAGTACGCACAACACACGACTACACGAGGCTTTTGGGTAGCGCTGTTGCCAATTGTTTTTTAAATTTTTAACTGGGGATTTTTTTTTCTAGATTGAAATAGCTTTGGTACACCTGCATTGTTTTCCTAAATTGATGTAGCCGTCTTGGAAATTTTCACGGTAAATTTAAGCTGCTAAATTAGCATTTTGGTTTGCCTCGTGGTAAGATAATAACATATCGCATATTTCCCGATTTTAAAATTTTGACCTACAACGGACAACACATCGCCCCAGTACGCACAACACACGACTACACGAGGCTTTTGGGTAGCGCTGTTGCCAATTGTTTTTAAATTGTTAACTGGGATTTTTTTTAAATTAAGATCTGTCAAAACTTTTGAAACACATATCGGTCAATGAACTTTTTGACTTGTTTTGAGCTCCACTATCACTCATTAAAATCGTTAGCATCATACTTTTTCCACTCTGTAGTTCAATGGATTACATTGTTGCCAATTTACAGAAAAATTTCCCTAAATGCTACTTAGGTTGGGACCTGAGTTAACCGATTCTTTTTAGGGAGTAAGTCAAACAATATTTTTTAATAAATAGATTCCAGACAACAAAACAGACCGTATCTCTTCTTTGGCAGTTACTGAGATTTGTCTCTTAAAAACATTTTTTAAAAGACATTGTTACTGTTAAGGCAACTATATGTATACAAGAAAAAAAACAACTTTGTCCATTTTTCAAACAAGCTAATCTATAAATTAAAAATGTGAAAAGCAACTCAATTCGTCCGATGTATATAACTACTTGTGATTAACGTTTTTTATGGAAATATCTATACATGCATACAAAGGTATATATCTTTAAATGTTTTATAATGTGCCCTAATTCAATAAAACACCCACTATACTATAATGTGTTTCGATTGAGAAAAACACGTCAAGTAGAAATTATACCCAAAAATAATAATTTTTGAACATGGCAAATTTTATTGCAAAATTCCAAAAAATAATTTCTTACAAAAATACTCTAAAATGGGTTAATTTTTTGTTTTTAAAAAATTTCCCCAAAATTTGGGGGGAAAAAAAAAATTGGTTTTTGGATAAGGGTAAAAAATTTTTAAAAGGAAGGTTTTTTTGGGATCCCGTCCCAAATTTTTAGTGTTTTTCTGTTATTACTGGCCAATTTTAATTAAAATTTTAAACCCCCCTTTGGGCCAGGGAAAAATTTTTCAAAATAATTGAAAAAAAAACCCCAAATGACTTTTGAATTTTTTTTTTTTTTTGTTTAAACAACAAAAAATACAATTTTTTTTTGTTTTTTTTTCTTGCTTTTTTTAAAAAAAAAAAAAAAACCCCTTTGCAAGTCTATGGACTCCATTAAAAAAAAAAAAAATAAATTAAACTTTGAACCTTTTTTTTTTTTTCTTAAAAAAAAAAGCAAAATAGAAAAAAAAATCAAAAGAAAAAAATTTTTTTTTTTTGTTGCTTAAAATAAAAAAAAAAAATTAAAATTAAAAAAAATCGGGGGTTTATTTTTTACAATTATTTTTGATAAGGTGTCCCCTGAGACCCACTAAACTTAATAATTTTAAGATAATTGTTTAGAATCGCGGCAACACCTATTTTGGCCAAAAAAAAACAATTTTTTTTTTCAAAATATTCGACTTTTGGCGCTTTAAAAAATTTAACTGAATAAATATTCAATAATTTGATTTTCTTAGTTTTAATTGAAAAGGCTTAATTGTTTTAGCTTGAAATTTTTATAAAATATTATTTTTCTTAAAATCTTTTTTCCTAATGTTTATTGAAAATTAATTAAAAAAAATTAAAATATTTATTTTTCAATTTTTTAAAAATTCAAAAATTTGATGCTATTAGCCGTTTTTTATGTGGTAATTAATCATCTGATAAATAAAACACTTGTTTTTAAAAAATATAATACATTATTGTACTGAGTTTCAACTACAGAGTCATTTAAAAATTTTTTCACTAAAGTGTCAATACAAAAAAAAAGTGAATTTATACCTTAAGTGGTAAATAATTTCGGAAGGGGGAAATTAAAGAATGGTTTGGCAAGAAATAGGGGGTAAATTTTTGGTCATTAAGAGATGTAATTATTATTTTTTATTGTTTTTTTTCTAGGGATTCCAGATAGTTTTAATTTATTTGGTTGAATATGTAATATTTTATATTATTTAAATTAGGGAATTTGTTTTTTTTCCAAACAATGATTAAAAATAGAGTCTTTTTTGTTTAAAAAAAATTTTAAAAGGGGTTTATGTCTACCGCTTTGTCCTATAAAACCCTTTAACATTTAACTTATCCGTTTTATTAAATTTTTGGTTTTTTTTGTTATAAAAATATTCGATATATTGTTCTGATATTAAAACAATTTTAAAATTTTTTGGAAAAGTGTTACTATGTTTTTGATGGGGGAAAAGATAAGGATACAATTTTGGTTATTTTTTTATCTTTTAATTTTTATAGATTAATTTTTTGTTTTTTTTTGTTTTTTTTATTTTTTTTGGAAATTTGATTGTGCAATATTTTCAATGGTTAAATTCTTTATTCTTTAAAAGAGGCAAAGAGAGGCCTTGTATCATTGAATTGTATGGGGGAGTTTTGTTGGGTAAAGGGGGGAAAAAGTCATTGGGGGGAGTAATACCGTAAATTGGTTTTCATAAACTTTAAAAGGACTGAACGGGATATGGTTAGATCTAAGAAAAATTTTTTTATTGTTGTCTTTTTTCAAGAATTAAATTTTTTTGGGTGAACACTGTTGAATTTATATTAACAGTTTTCCCCCCAAAAAAAAACCAATTACCCCAAAAAGAGACAACAAAAATGGGTTTTTAACCCTATCGAAACGGGCCCCAAAAAAAGAAAATTTTTAATTATCTTTTTCCCCCTATCAACGAAACCGTTTTCCCCAGTTGTTAAATGGGGGGAAGAAAACTCCCTCTTTTGAAAAAAAACCCAAAAAAAACCATAATTAAAAAGGCCGAAAAAATTTCCCCCCGGCCCAAAAAAAATTTTTACTTTTTTAAAAAAAAAAAATTTAGTTTTTCGGTGTCCTGTAAAAAAATAAAGTCGAAAATAAAATATTTATGCTCAAAATTTTCAAAAAAAAATTTAACATTATATGGGGTAATAAAAATTGGAATATTTTTATTATTTATTCCCCAAAAAAAATTTAAAAATCGGGAGTTCTAAAATTTTAAAATTTTTGGAAAAACGAAAAACTTTTTTAATTGGCGTATTTTTAAGGAAACGGCCCCCAACAATCTGGGAAAAGTTTTCCCCCCTTTTTAAAATTAATAATAAAAAATTTAAAAAAAAATTTAAAAAGGGAAAAATTGGAAGCCTATCAAACCCCCATAAAAAAAAATAATTTGAAATCGGCTTGAAAACCAAACTTTTTTCCCCTTTTCCCCCAAAAATTTTTTTAAACTAATTTATTCCCTAAAGTTTTTCCCCAAAGGGGGAGGTTTTACTTTTTTTTTTAATTGATGCTTTTTTGAAAAAATTTTTTTGAAAATAATCTTGTTTAAAAAAGGAAAAATTTTAAAAATTATTTTTTTAGTGATAAAAAATAGTAGTTTTTTTTTATCAGTGTTCTAAAAAATTTACAAATTTTTTTTTTTAAGTTGTAAAATTTTTTTTTATTCTTAAAGTTAAGCAAAAATAGAATTATTTAAAAAAAAAAGTCTTTTTTCAAAAAAATTTTTTTTTTTTTTTTTTTTTTTTGAAACAGAAACAAACCCCCCCAAAAATTTTTTTTCTGGATTGTTCTTAAAATATTCGTAAATGCGCAAAAAATAGAACAAAAAAAAAAAAATCATATCAATATTTTTTTTTTTGGGGTTTTTTTAAAGTAAAAAAAAAGGGGAGCCTCGATTTCAAATTGATTTTCCAAAAAAAAAATCTTAATAATAAAAACTGCAAAAATCGGCTCTACGGTGTTTAAAAAAATTTAAAAAAATTTAAAAAATTATTTTTATTAAACCCCCTGTTTTTTTAAAAATATGCATGTTCGGATGCAGCGTTATTTTTATCTTTTTCTACCGATCTTTTTTTTTTCCCCGGTACCATTAACATTATAGTAAAACTATACCGGGTGTTGCATCGCCAGACTGGCCGGGGGAAATCCCATGTAAATTTTTTTTTAAAATTTTTGGGGCCCCCTATTGTTTTAAAAAAAAATTATTTAGACTTTTTGAAGACGTTGATAAGTTTAGCTCACATACTAAATTTCTTTTTTTAAAAAGGGGAAATTAAAAAATTTTTTTGAAAAACTTTTTAAAAAAATCTTTTTTTTTTCCTTCATCCTTAATGAATCCTTTAAAAAATAAAATGTCTTGTCAATTTTTTTAAATTTGCGTTTTATTTTTATTAGTTATTTCAATATGTTTTACAGTATTGAAAGAAAATAATGGTTGTAATCATTTAATAAAAAAAAATTAAAAAATTTAACTCCCCTAATTTTACATAATTGAAAATTTTATAGGAAGGTGAAAAACATACTTAAAAACTGTCCAAAAAAAGTTTTTTTAAAAAAACATTGAAACTAAAATAATGTTTTTTAATTAGATGCTCAAACAGACCTCCGTTTACTGTAAAAAAAAATCCTAAACGGGGTTTTTAAAAATTTAGTTCTTTTCATTATGAAGGTTAAATGCCGATAGTCTTATATTTTGAAACGTTGTCTCATTTGGGGAAAAAGTCTGTCAGGAAAAAACGTAGAGAACATGTCGGATACTCTTCGATCTATTTTCCATGTATTACAATTTAATCATTTTTATTTTTTCCCCTTTTTTTGTAAAAATTTTTTAAAAAATAAACAAAAAAAAAACTCAATTTAAAATTGACAAGACATTTTTTTTTTAATTGGGGAAAAAGGGGGGGATCCCCAAAAAAAATTTTTTTAAAAAACGGTTTTTGGGTAGTATGTGGGTAACAACGTCCCCAAAAAAATCCCAAATAATTTTTTTTTTGAATGTGAACATAAAAAAAAAAAGAACTTTTTTGGGGGAAAGTAAATGATATGCAGGTAAATAAATGAATAAGGTGATTTTAGAATTAGGGCCCCAAAAAAATTTTATAATATTGTAAGTAAAAATTATGAAAAATTTTTCTTGGGTTTTTCCCAAATTTTTTACAGTTTCTTGTTTAATGTGGAAACCCGACCAACAACCAACCAAACCAAATTTTTATTTTTTTCTTGACTACATTTAATAAAGAAAAAAAAAATATTTCAATAATTTAAAAATTTTTTTTTTATGATGGTTAAAAAAAAAATTTTTGGGAAGTAGAAACAAAAACCCCCTTTCAATAACGCAACAACACCCAATATGAAAAAAGATCTGGTGTATGGTACGTTCTACAATAATTCGTTGATTTCTACGTTTTTCCGGCTATTGTTAGTCGCAAAAAAAAGATATACTTTGGGGGGCCCCCATTTTTGGTCTGGACGTAAAATTTCCTTTATTTATTATTGTACCTACTTTTTTTGGGGGATTTTTTAGGTTAAATGCAAATTACAGGTGTTGAATATAAAAAAGTCTTTTTTTTTAATTCATCAGTCGTTTGGGTTTTTTATATTATGTTTTACTGAGCATCCCCAAAAAAACTAACCCCAAACTATTAATATACGTAGGTAATCAGGACCTGTACCCTTTCAAAAAGGGGGGGTGCCTACAAAATAGGTATTTTCAGGCAACTTATTTGTGGCTTGGTTTACCACTGAGGGTTGTCATATAAATTTTATTGCGGTCGAGAAATCAACGAATTATTGTGGAGTGTACTATACACACTAAAATTGATGTAGATATGAAATTATTCCACTTTAAGTATAAACATGTTCAGATGTTCCTAATCTATCTCAATATGGCCTTTGTGTTGGCTTTTAAGTAAAAAAAATTTTTTTTTGAGTACCTTGTGGTTATTCTGAACACCTTGTAAAATATTTTTTTTTAAAATGTTTGGTTAAATTTTTTGGTTAAGGGATTGGGGGGCCACAATAAGCAAAACGTAAAATACAAAGGTTGATTTTTTTTTTTAAAATTTTTTAAAAATTTTTCTTTGAAATAATACCTACTCTACAAAAAAATACAGTTTATTTAAATACAATAAATGTATGAAAAATTTTTTTTTTAGTTTTATATGAACAATGTTTTTAATATATGTTTTGAATGTCTAATTTTTTTTTTTTTATTTTTTTTTTATTTTTTTTTTTTAAAAAAATTTTTGGCCCCCCTGTTCCCCAAAAAAATCCCTTGCATAAAATTTATATTGATCTAGAAACACAATTAAATTTATAGTTATTAAAGGGGGCAAAAAAAATTTTTTAAAAGGGGGAAAAACCCTTGAGGTCGATGGTGTGTATCCCGAGGGGCCTTTTTTGGGGTTCAGGCCCAAAGCGTTATTA
>JAHBCN010010784.1:30443-51807 GCA_019359885.1 Listronotus oregonensis | reverse complement strand
ATAAATTATTGTAAATTTCAGTGTATTTGTTTAATATATAATTAGTGTAGGTTCCCATTTGTTGACTAATTAGTGTAGGTTCCCATTTGTTGGTAATCAGTTTCAAGAAGGGAGAATTTTGAAGTAAGTCCACTTGCAGACCTGATAACTCAAAAAGCAGAGGTTGCCGGAAAAAAAAAATTTTAGATTCGTGATCAGCGCCCCAAAAAACCCCCGTATGCAAAAATTCATGAAAATCGGCGTGGTGTCCGTAAAGTAAAATTTTACCATATTTTGTTTTCCTACAGTTTAGCCCTCTTTTGATAAATCTCCCGCTTTCGTCAATATGATATTAATTTTATTAAAGGATATATAAATTTGATAGCAATTTTAGTGAGTCTTTTTAATAAATTTAAAAAACCCAATCCCACTTTTTTTTTTTTTAAATTTATTGGAATGAAAAAATGAAAATAAAACGTTTTTAGATTTAAAGTAAACCATACTTTTTTGTAGTTACTTGTTACGCAGAGTGTATCAAAAATCAGGGACATAAGTGAAGTTTTTTAAGAAAGATTCTTTATATTTTTAATTAAACACCTAATTTTCCAGTTGTTACAAAGTTACAGTTATAACTAAGCCATGACCTTTTTCCTCTCGACTTATTGCTATTACTTTTGGGTAACAACTCAACCCTTTTCATGAAGAAGTCTATCTGAGCCCCTATTCTGTAAACATTTCGCACACGAAATTTGATAGGATAGATGTTGGAATAATTTTAGTAGAAACTCAATATTTGGTATTCTGTAAATGTGGTATATCCAAATGTAAAAAGTTTAGATTGGTTGGCATGAAGATGCAAAATTTCCAATAAGACGGCTGGTATATCAAGCACAAAATCCATAGAAACACTTGTCTGGTAATCACTTTTTGCTTCCAAAATATGCACTATACAATAGTTTGTGGATTTTCCTTATTGCCACAACCTTCCACTGAATATTACAGTCGCATTCTAAAGTAGGCGTCCACTGGTCGGCATCAAACGGAAGGTACGCATAGCTCGGATCGGATTTTTGGATTAACTACATAGTCTTAAATAGGACTGCGTGCTATCCGTCCGATGACGATCAGTGAACGCAGGTTTAAATTTAAAAAACTATGTACCTAGATAATTAAAAATCCGATCCGTGCAATACGTACCGATCAGTCCGTTAGATACCGACCAGTAGACGCCTACCTTAACTACAATAGCATGATGACTGTGAATATAAAACACTAAAACTATAATATAACCATATAATGAAACATAAATAAAAGATTACAGACAAGTATTTTTTTATCAGAGCGAATGACGTCACGTTAAAGTAAACAAATGATCATAACCTATGTTTTGTTCTCGTACTGTTTGTTTCTCCAATTTTATTTACGATCATATTGTTTTTAGTGTTAAGTTTGCTTTTTTGAGCATTTTGTCTATAATAACGTAACTTATGGAACGAGGATTTCTAAAGGCAAGCAGCGATAACTTTCCTAGAATCGACTTGTTAATGCTGGGAAAGTTTCTGGCATCAAACAAAGATTTTTGTTTTGCAGAATTTAGAAAGGTCAAAACTTCCTTGTAAGTATGATATACTTTCAAAACAATATGTTACATTAATGTAAGAAAATAGGCCCTAACCTTATTAACAGTCTTATTCATTAAACAAGTTTTAGATTAGAGGTTATTTGTCATTGGTTCTTTTTACTACTTAGAAAGCAAATACTTACACATGCTTTCTTTATTTTAGGTCCTCCAGGGCATCTTACGGCGACGATGCTATAAGTTGCTGTAGTGTAACTGGTGTAACTTGTATTAAAGTATAAAGCCAGATAAAGCCACACCAGATACGAAAGTGTCGATCAAGAGCTCGCTTATTTTGTTTGACCTCGGACGCGGAAGTTATGTATGGCCCGCACCAAAAATTTTGCTCTATTTTTAAAATTTATTAGTAAATTAAAATAGCATTACCCGCACAGCATTAAACATAATATTAGGTACTTAAAGCTAAATACTTATTATTTACAAAGAAGAAAGAATTTTTATTTTTCTTTTGGACTTTTCAGATTTTTTGGCAGTGGCTAGATCTCTATTTGTAAATTTTAGTGTATAAAATATTTTTAATCGAATAAATAATTTAATTACATACAAAAGAAGAAAATCCGAACATGGATGAGAAAAAATTATTTTCTTCATTTCGGTTAAATATATTTGGGAAATTCCTTCCTGAATTGAAAGTTCGTCAAATAACTGAATAAATACTTTTTCTAATTGATAAATAAAATATATAAATTCCTTGTTAGGGCTTTTCAAATTTCCAAAACCACCTCCTTCATTTGCATATGCTTTAAAATGCGTAAATAAATTAGTTTTATCCAGAGTATCTATTTTGTTGGAAAATGCTTTACAGGTTTCACAATTATGTATTTTAAAAGCGTTATTAATTAAATAGCCACAAACATAGCTAAACGCGTTTTGCATTACCAAATTTTCTTTCCTGTAATCATATGACGGAAGCGCAACTGCTTTGCATGTTCTGGTTAATATATTATCTTTTTCAAGGATAGCGGGTTTTGCCTGTTTTAATCGTAAGAGAAGGATATCCAAATCATTTTCACAATTCATATGACTCGAATGTAAAAAATTCATACAAAATAGTTTCTTAAAAGCCCTTTGAAACTGAATTGGTGTGGGATTTACAGAGTTTCCACCCTGTTGCCGAACGCTGCCAAATTAATTTTCTAAACAGTCTTGATTGATTCGTCTTGTTTTTAAATATTTAAAGCAAACATTAAATAGGCATTGCCAAAGGATTTGAAGAGCCTTTATTGTTATCATCCAGCAACGACGAAATTTACATTTTGACGTAACATCCTGACCAATACTATTAAAAACTTTCAACCCATCTAGAAACTGCCACATGTTATCTAGAAAATCTATTTGGAATTGTTCTCCTTTAAAAACCATTTTGAAATTGTTTAGGTGGCTCACATCGATTGAATTTAAAATATCAAACAACTTATCAAACTTTTCGATAACTTCTATGATCGCTTGGGCTTCAAGAGGCAATACACCCAATTCTAAATGAGTGCTCATGCCACTTGCTACTGTCCTACTTAAAACTTGAACCGATAAGTTTACCTTCATTTTTTGAAAGTTTGTAGGAAAAATGTGAGCGTAAGTTAATTTAGGAGCGCACCGGTAAGTTTTTTTATCTTCAAGGTAAAACTTCTCAATAATAAATTGGAGCTTTATTTTTTAAAATAGTTTGAAGTTTTCAGCTAAGGGGGTCGTTAGATATTTATCGCATAATTTAGAAAAATGTTGAAGTTGCTGTTTTTCACGCTTTTCCTTTTTAAGATCCGCTTTGGTAAAAGATAAACGTTGTTGTAATGATTTTACTTTGTACCTTAGTTTAACTTTTCGAGGGGTATTTTGTGTTTTGGCTTTAGTAAATCTTGGCGAGGTTTGTGTTGCCGTCGGAGATAGCAGTGGAGGAGTTTTATCTCTGCTAGTGCTGGTAATCTGGATGTCGAGCACATAACTATCTTTATTCGCATCATTGCCAAGTGGTCCTGGAAAGAAATACTCAGACTGAAATAGTATCAAATTTATTTATACCAAATAGAAAGTTAGTGCGGAAAGTAACGGAGCAAAACATTATAATTTTTTAAGTTAAACAAATAGCTTACCTTCTTTAGTTTCGGAAACAGTCCTATTATCGGTATTAAGGACCAAAGTTCCATCTGGTTTTAGGGTCACATCTAAAGCAAAGAAAAAATAATTTAACAAATATGGTTCTGATTTAGTTTCAATTTGGATATTATGTAAATTTCTTCTTTAGCAAATTATAAAAGCATACTACACTCACAGACAAAAATATTGCATATTTTTTAGGCATATTTTTTCTTCGGCCAAGGCTAAGCACGATTGTCGCTTATAGTTTGTAATATTACCAAAACACTTCAGCAACACGTTCAGCAATAAAAAATACATAACAACGCAGAGATAAATAAACCCAAAATAATGATTAAAAATAAAATATGCAATATTTTTGTCTGCGAGTTTACTTGTCAATATATTTTTATTACTACTCAATTGGGTATTTAGGTAGAACTTTTTACGAAGGAACAGCGACGCCAGACATTTGCACCTGTAAGCCTTAGGCAGGTAAATTTAGATATTGGCCCTCCTAATGATTATGACTGGGAATATTATTGGAAGTGTAAACAAGTGCCTCTTTTGCCAGGTAGACCACAATTTTATTAACATATTAAATACAGGTCACCAGTGCAATTGTCCTATGCTAACTTTTCCTATGCCCAAGTAACAGATACCAAGATTAATTACCTACCTGATAAAATGATGGCTTTTTTCGGAGGTTGTTCCAATAAAACATCGGATTTGCGCTTGGGTCCAAGAAAAATTGACGGTATAGCTGTATCACAAAGACGCTTTAAACAGCTTGTAGATACCACCAAGACTCGCTTTCAAAATGAGCATATCTTGTAATTTATGCTTTTTTTCTCTAAAAGATCTTCTTGTCCAGTCGCTTTAACCCAAGTGTGACATCTAAAATGATAACCAAACCAACAATTAAACAATTTATATAAAGTACTTTTTAAGTAAAATAGGCTTTTGAGAGCCAACATACGGAATAATTTATGTATTAATAACTTTGGTTATTTTTTAATTAATAATAAAACCAACATACCTTACAGGATCTCGAGGTAATTTAAATAATGATTTTTTTTCTCCACTTCTTGTTGAACAGTGTAAATACAGGCATTTATAACCCGGCATTTTTAAAACCACAAAAATGTCAAAGAAAAAGAATGAACGCCGATATAATAATATAAGCTCTCGCACTATTGAAAACGCTGACCGCTCAGTGATCTAGTAAACACGAATCTGAAAAGTAACTCGACCTCTGATTATTTCCTCGGATGGCTGGCCATCTCTAGGGGGCGGAGTTTCATAAAATTCGGCATGCACGCGTTAAATGACACTTTCGTATCTGGTTTGGCTTTATCTGGGGTATAACTTTAAATTTCATGATTTTCATGTTAAGGTTCCTTGCACATATAATAAGCGTTAGAAATCTCTATTTTATTAATGTACACATCATACTCTACCAACTAGCATACGTGACCATATTGTACAAGTGGAGCCCAAATACCTTAGAATTTGGAACAAAGTTCTTTGGAACAGTAATAGTTTGTGTGGCGTAGACATCCACTAAGAAAGCATTTTTCAGGATTCAGTTTGGTTGGGATGAACTTATGGGGGCAAAAATAAAATCGGGGCTGGACTTAGAATTTCCACGAGATTCTTTAGTGTGTATTATGGCGCGTATCGGGATAAAATGAACTCTACGCGGACGAAGTCGCGGGCAAAAGCTAGTGTATCTATATGTATAAAAGGTGGCATATTGATAAGATTGATTTGATAGACAAAACCTAACCTCAAAACATTTGTTCATTTGTTTATTTATTTAAATCTTCGAATAAGAACTATAAGTTTACATAATTAAGTAAATACTTACGTCAAAGTGATCTTCACAAAAGTAAAGCTGAGTTGTGGGCAAAATTCCTGTTAAATCACGCCTTGCAAGCCTAAGCCACTTATCTCGTGTTGTTTTTTCGTATTGCACCAATACAAATAACTTGTTAGGACTTTTTATTGACCTGTTAGTACACAGAGGAACCGAACACCACCTATACGATTTCGAATTTATGTTTTAAACACGTAAAATAACTTGTAATTTGGAAAAGCCTTTGTTTTTGCACTTTGTTTACTTTAAAGTGACGTCACAATCGACGCCATGCGTTTGGTGGAGATTTTAAACTTAAAATGTAGATTTTAACGAATTACAGAATGCTTGCGCTCCCGCTTCATTCAGTCAACATATCTGAATTTTGAGACTTCTCTTACCCATTGTTTTTAACGATATTTTTGTTACTAATTATAGTGCATTTTCTAAACTAAATAGATTACAAAGTCAAGTTGTTATCCAAAAGCAATAAGGAATCGAAGAAGAAAGTTTAAGCAACCATATCCTGCCCTTGTTAGAAATTTTCCCGGTTTCACGCCTTTGGTAACTATAGGATGACTATATATAATTTGTATTTTTTGTCTTTATTATGAGAAATTAAAATTCGTTGACTGATTAAAGGTGTTTAAATGAAAAATAAATAAATTTGCAGATGTACCAGATTTACATAATGCCGTTAATTTAATAATATTTGTCAGATATGTAATGAAGCTAAATTATTATATTTTTTTTATAAGTTGTTTACATATTTAAAAATTATAATATTTGCACCAAACACCTAAATTAATTGATAGATAAAAAGAAAAAATACTCACCTATTTTTCTTGTTAAAATATAATTTTGACTTGTATCACAGAAGTACCTGGTTTATTTTATAGCAGGCCTGGTAAAATAAGGTAATAATTAAAAGTACTTTTAAATCCATCATTTTTAATAAATTTCTAAAGCTACTCATCAATAATTGTATTTATTAAACTAGTTCTTGTGCATTTAGTAAATATATGACAATAATTTAATTCTACTTAATAATAAATTAACTATTTACAGGTGGCTAAAATAAGTACGTTTTTAATGCATCTTTACTTAGCCATAATCGACTTAATATTAGCTTTTGTTTTATTGGGTTTTTTATTTTTATATTAAATGATTAATTTAACATAAACGAATTAGAATAAAATTATATATATAATTTAAACAAAATTTTTAAACTTCTAAGTATTTATTAATAAAAGTTATTTTGTATAATTGTTAAATTGGACTTTTAATGCTACAATGCAGAAGTAATATATGGTTTTGCAGTAGTAGAAGCAATTTCAGATATGCGTACATCTATTGGTTTTCTATCATCGTATAATGTAGGTGCTTGTAATATTATGCCTGCTGAACCAACAAGTACTGCCAAAGTAAATATCCAAAGAAATAAACGATCAAGTACCATTGCGACGTACTTCCAATCTTCTTTTACCTAAAAAAGCAATAAAAATATTGAACATAAGTAGTTTAATTTTTAGGTATAAAAAAATATCAGCGGGTTTGACTACTAAGATTGGTTGCTTTAATATTACAAGGCCTCTAAATAAATGGATAACATCGGGTTCAGCAAAAACGATAACACGTATCTTATCCTTGTTGGGAATAATCACACCGAATGTAGGCCGTAGACACCCTTGACGGTGAAGCAGTCAGTCAGTACAAACCTAATAAAGGCGAACATTAGAAGCAACTAGCGCCATCTCGTCAAGAAACCCCAGAACAATCAATCTTACTAGCGACAGGGTAAGACGTTAATGTGCGCCATGTAGGTGTATTACGCAAAAATATTCAGAAGTTGTTTAGTGTAATTTAGGACTAGGTGTTTGGTAGGAATTCTGGTGTATACTTCATGCAAGCTAACATTTTTTGGTTGGCCATGCGAATATCCCTACAGTAAATTTTGTGTTTCAGATTTAAGTTGACTAAAATTTTATTTAGATCCGTACCGTCAATTGGGGTGAATTCGCCTTGGTGGGGTGAATTTGGTCACTGGTGGTATTCCGAGCAATTTCGTCAAGGTCTTCAAAATAGTCCGATTAATAATAACGGCACCCGTCGCTATCGTCTAAGTAGTAGGTATCCTTTGATAGGGTGTACTTGTTTGCCGCGACAGTTTTAATTTACGACGTGCAGGTGAGTTTTTAGTGAGTTGCTATTTTTCCATATTTTTAGAAAGTTCAAAAAGAAACTTCTATAACATAAATGTCAGTAGGGATATGAGGATTTTGCTTCTGGTAGGATATTGCCTATCCTCTCGACAAAATGCATTTGCAAAAAGAAAACAAATTTTTCATATTGTTTTTTAGAAAAATATATTTGAATAAAAAATTGTCCACAATGGTCAGAGCTTGGTGGTTGTTTATGAACTATTCAAAAGAAAACTTGGAGAAAGCATTGTTGGACATACGATGTAGAAAAAAAACATAGGACAAGCAGCAACATACTATAATATACCAAGATCTACACTTTGTGACAAAATCGAAGGGAAACATACAAAAAACTGATTGCCGAAGGAATTACAATATATAGTAAATGGGGTTTCCCCATGACTCGAAATGATATACGAGGTCTGATTAAAAAGTATATTGAAAGGCAAGGACGTTTAATAAAACGTTTTAAAGATAATATGCCCGGAGTGGAGTGGTTTTACTCTTTCTGGCAAGATTCGAGATTTAAACCGAGCGTTTTGCTCAGAATATCAAAAGGTGTCGTGCAAACATCAGTAAAGAAATTGTCCAAGAACTTTTTAATAATTTGTTTGAAACCATGAAAGATGTTCCCAGTTCTGCAGATAAAAGCTGTGATAACGTTCTGCCTGAAGTGACTGACCATAAAAATATAAATGTAGGGACTTTTGTACTAGTTAGATTAGCGTGGCCAAAAGAGAAGTTTAAATTTTATATTGGCTCTATTACAGTTATGATTGCCTTATTAATTTTTTAAGAAAACATGAATCTCCAAAACTTACTTATTTTACCTATCCTACAATACCTAAAAGACGGCCTATTTTGTGAAAAGTTTCTGTTTTAACAGTTAAAAAACTGAAAATGTTAAGTTTATTATTTGTTTTATTCTTTATAAATGTTTTCGAGGAAAGCTTAGTTTTATAATAAAGCATTTAAATTTTACAAACTTATAGTATTTTATACCTACGCAAAAAGTAGTCCAGTGGATTTAAAATTATATTTTTTAATATTTTACTGTCCTAATTGATCCATTCCCTTTAAAAATCAGGCAGTATTTAGAAAAAAATATTATTGAAAAAATAAGGAAATAAATGTTTTTATTTGGCTCAACCATGTTCAAAGATTATCAAAATCTACTTGATTTGTTTCATAAATTTTTTGATAAAATTACAGTATTAGAAGAAAACCTCAAAAATTGTTCACCCCAGATGACGGTTCTAAGGAAAGGGAGTTTAAAAATTTTAGTATTTAAAAATATATATATATATATATATATATATATATATATATATATATATATATATATATATATATATATATATATATATATATATATATATATATATATATATACAGTATGTCCACGGAAAAGGTGTTGAAGAGAAAAAACTTTTTTATTTTTGATTTTATCGAAAAAGCTACTCTTGATAAAAAATTTTGCTACTTTTTAGAGTAAGATTGGGATAAAAACATTTAACATATTTTATACGCGGTGTTCAAAAAATTGAAAAAACTTTAAATGGTACAAGAGTAAACTGCATTTATTTGAGAAGATATGCAAATAAGTTACTAGGAAAAGTTGTTCAAAATTAAAAGGATGTCCCCAATACCAATGTTCGAAAAAATCGGCCTACTTTTATTTATTTGTGATTAAATTTATTTTAATATTAATTTAAATTTTTAATATTAATTTTATTAAATTTTTTGCTGTAAAGTAAGCATTTAAAGCTGACGTTACTGCGGCTAATGAATTATAAAAGCGAAGTGTCAATAAAGCTTGTCACTATCAACGCCCACTAGGACAATAATAAGTTGTTAATTTGGAATTAGTTATATTAAAATAATTTTTATTACAAATTAATAAAAGTAGGCTGATTTTTTTGAAAATTGATATTAGGAACTATCTTTTACTTTTAAACAACTTTTCCTAGTAACTTATTTCCATATCTTCTCAAATAAATGCACTTGACTCTTGAACCATTTAAAGTTTTTTCAATTTTCTGAATACCGCGTATAAAATTTGTTAATTATTTGTATCCCAATCTTATTCTTAAAAGTAGCAATTTTTTTTTAGGATTGGCTTTTTTTGATTAAATTAAATGAAGAAGTTTTGGTGGGCGTACTGGTGTGTCCACAGAAAAGACGTCCACGGAAAAGGTGTGGAATAGGAAAAACTTCTTTATTTTTAATTTTATCGAAAAAAGTTACTTGTGATAAAAATTTTTGCTACTTCTTAGAGTAAGATTGGGGTAGAAACGTTTAACATATTTTATACACGGTGTTCAGAAAATTGAAAAAACTTAAAATGGTGCAAGAGAAAAGTGCATTTATTTGCAAAGATATGGAAATAAGTTACTGGAAAAAGTTGTTCAAACGTAAAAGGTAGTCTCTAATACCAGTTTTCGAAAAAATCGGCCGACTTTTATTTATTTGTGATTAAAATTTCACTATCAATTAACTTATTCCAAATTTTTGTACTAGCAGGCGTTGATAGTGACAAGCTTTATTGACATTTCGCTTTAATAATTCATTAGCAGCAGTATCATCAGCTTTAAATGCTTACTTAACAGCAAAAAATTTGATAATAAATTGATATTAAAATAAATTTAATCACAAATAAAAGTAGGCCGATTTTTTCGAAAATTTGTATTAGAGACTACCTTTTAGTTTTGAACAACTTTTTCTAGTAACTCATTTCCATATCTTCTCAAATAAATGCACTTTACTCTTGTACCATTTTAAGTTTTTTCAATTTTCTGAACACCGCGTATAAAATATGTTAAATGTTTCTATCCCAATCTTACTCTTAGAAGTAGCAAAATTTTTTATCAAGAGTAGCTTTTTTTGATAAAATCAAAAATAAAAAAGTTTTTTCTCTTCAACACCTTTTCCGTGGAAATTATATATATATATATATATATATATATATATATATATATATATATATATATATATATATATATATATATAATAAATAATAATTTATTTATTTTTTTTTATATATTATAAATTGTGAAAGGTTGATGTTTGGCCATAATATTTTATTAAAAATTATCATTTTCGCTAAGCCACAAAATCAGAAGTTTAGTTTTTGCTACATAGAAAAACAACATTACAACTTAAGGAATCTGATGGATCAATATCCCTTATTATTTAATTTTACTATTTTTTACATATTACATGAGTCGATTTATTTCATCTAATAGAACTTCTTTAGCTGCTCCCTATATGAAAATAATAAAATAAATAAAACAAAACAGTAATAATCATTTAATTATCAATTTATTTACATCTTAAAATATTTAGCAAATCTCAGGATGTCTTTTTAGATTATGACAGTATTAAAACAAGTAATTTTACCCTATGCAAGATCACTATTCTGATAGTAGCATCATTTTTTAAGAAATATATATTAGGTTATATTTTTATACCTTTGACTCATCATCGCTCTGAAGATGGTTTCGAAACTTTTCCGAACTGGAGATACAGTAATTACTTTAAAACACGAAATAACATACCCAAACACAAGAAAAATTTATTTGAAAAATTGAACGCCTTTAATCCATTACTGGGTGATTAACGGCAATCAGCTGATTTTGACGCTGAGTGTAGTGATCTTTGTTTTTGAAATAGCCTGATTCATGTAAGCCAACCTAAAAATGTTAGCTTGCACAAACTATAAACTAATTTTCACTTAATTACTCTACTTTCAAAGTAGTGAAGTTAGATGCATTTTTACTAGAAGACTTAATTTCTGAAATAAGTCTAAAATGCGTTTGGTATAAAAATCAAATACGGAACCTATTTACACTTAGTTTACTATAGTTTTTTAATTTACTTTCTTGCTTAATTTAAAAAATACTTTGGCCTTAACTACCACGGTATAATAATTAGTAGATTAGTTTTAACTTGGCCCGATATGATGCAGTCGGGGCCGTACCAATCACGGTTGCCAGGAGTACACTGCACCCTGGTGATAGGTTTTAATACGGCAATATTTTTGACAAATCTGTAGTAAGTATTACCTACTTAAATTTATCTGTACGGTTACTATTTCTTTCCCTTTATCGTGTTTTTTTTTATGTACCTTGTTAGGCTACATACTTTTAGCAGTATATTTATACAGAAACTCTTACTTTAATTGAATCTTCCTCCCTTTTTGTATGGTCGGCAATAAATCTTACTCCATCTATAGCTTTGTGTACTTCTGGGCATTGATACCAAACCAATTCGCCAAAAGGACCACCTATTGATTCATATCCATCATTAAAAGAAAAACCAATAATAGGTGGAGGAGTTGCTCCATGAATTCGACATTCTAAAAGTTTTTTTGAATCTGGATCCCTAGAAAATAATCTTACGTAGTTTATTTATCCAAAAAGATTTATTTCTATTTAAGCTCTAAAAAGAAAATCTAAAATATTCTTTTAAAGTTAACATAGGTTTTTTTAAATGAAATTAAGTCTAATAAATAGGTAAGTAGGTATAAACACAAAACGAGTTGTTGGTTTTGCTTAAGGAAAGTGGCATCACATTATACAGATATTTAAATGGTTTTGCTTTTAGGAAGACAAGACCGGTATATCATGTTCCCCTATATACTAAGTGAATAACACATATCTCTCTATAAATGATATATTTGTTAAATAAACATGTCGTCTTGTTACGATTGCTTGGCCATTCCTTAGCTTTTTAGAATCTGGTTATTTAACTAGAAACTACCCATACGTTGTCAGAGATCCCTTAATTGGAAAATTGCCGCCACAGGATTCAAAGAAAGGGCAAAACTCAGTAAAGCTTGATTAAGAGCTGAAGTAACAAATTAATCTTTTTAAACCAATTAGGTGTTCTACTACAAATGCCTGTTCTTTAAAATTGAAAACATAAGTTTTCAGAACCATAGTTTGCTGAGTAACCAGCATGTCAGACATAAAAGAACATAACATTGTATAGGCCACACAGAGGTTAATCCTTTTGATATTTTTGATATCTGAGATAATTAATGTTTTCCTTTGAAGCAGAGCGGCTAAATCGATAATGATAAAAATTTTAAAAAAATATTTATTTTTGCAAGGGATAACATAACAATGCAAATATTAACTTTAATGACAAAAAAGTAAAAATATATTATGGAAAAAAGAATTTGCTATTTAAAATTAAAATATTATTAAAATTAAAATAATATTGTTACGGACTTTAAAAATATGTGTTTAGTTTTGGAATTGTAAGAAGTTAGGATTATTTTATTTAATTGAATTAAATAATTCATTTAAATAAATTAACTTAGTTTTTCTCCATTTCGACGACTATTACAAGGGGTTCTGAGTCATCTATTAAGCAATTTTCTTGCATTTTTTATTAAAAGAATATTTTCAGTTAATTTTAGAATTTTTAATTATTTTTTAGAAACCTTTGCAAAGTTCAGTTTAAATTCCAATATCGTACTATTCACTTGAAAACATTGACAACTAAACAGTTACTATAGTTACGATGCATTGTTTTGCCCATAGTTACGTTTCATTGTTAACCTGATTGTTAATAAAAATATTTAATAAAATAGAATTTAAATATGTATTAACCCAACTTCCACCTCATATAATCGTTATGGGAGATTTAAATGCACATTCATAAAATGGGATCCCCCTACAAGCAAAGAAAATTTTAAACGCAATGACCAAGAATTAAACTACTACAATAAATACGGTATAGAACCCCATAAACTTAATAACACCCATTCATAAACCGTAAAACACTGCAAAACCCCAAAAGCAAATTAGATCTTTCTCAGGGGAAAATATCCGGTTGAGGGGATTTTAAATCATTTAGTAACAAAGACCAAATATTTTTATTTAAAAATAATTAAATCGTATTAATTGAAAAAAAAATATTTATATAATATTTAAACTCTAAAAAAATTAATTTAGGCATAAAGGGCAAGGAAAGAACATATCTGTTGTGGAAAAGTTTAATTTAAATTTGTTATAATTTCTTAGTTTTATTTTTGTTTATTTTTTAAAATTAAATGTTGTCTATTTCCTTTTTTTTGTTTTTTACTTTTTTTTCCGATTTTTTGGGGGCATTTTTTTATTTTTTTTTTAAATATTATTTAAAAGAATGTTTAAAATTAGAGCACAAAATCATAATAACATATTTTTTGTTCGTTACACAAATATTGCAAAAATAAATCATTAAAGCCTTATGTTGTTGTGCTTAAATTAAAATTTATTACACAGGAATATTTTTGATTTTCCATTTTTAGAAGTATCAAAGTATAGGCATTAATAATTTTAAAATGAATATGGAAAGAATTTTTCTTTAATACTTTTTAAGGAATTTAAAAAATTGCCACGTTGTAGAAATCAAAGATTGGTCTTAGGTTTTCTTACTTTCAACAAGAAAAGAAAAAAAAGTAAAAATATTATATTTTTTACAATTTTGTGGAAAAAAAGGGCTTTAAATTTGTAATTTGTCAATTTCATATTTTTTATATTCAGTTTAAGTAAAACAAAATTTTAGGTAATTATTTTGAGGTATTGCCAATTCAAGATCCTTTCCTAAATACAGCTGTTCTGTTTTTAATCTCAGAAAGAGAATTACCATCCAGCAGCGCTTCTAAATTTAGTTTGAGCTAATTTTTTCTCAGTTTAAAATATAAATAAATTGGGAATTACACCTCGAGTAGGGTTTATTTATCAAATTTTTTTTAACTTTTCAAGTAAATTTACCCGGTAAAATTACGACAAATCAATTTTGAAAAATGTAGCAATTATTTCTAGGAACAAAAGTACTATGGCAAAGGGGATAGGTTCGTTTGTAAGCCCTTATTGTTTTCAAGTTTATGCCAACTTCAACCCATAAAAAAATTTTTTTTAAAAATTTAAAGGAAAGACAATTTAAGAGATGGGATCGAAACCCTCTGGTTTCCCTTTTATTTTATTAAAGTACTTTGTATTTTACAATTTTATCCCCCAAACCAGAAGGTTACAAGGAAAATTTAAAATAAAGTAATAAAAGTATCTAATAACAGGACCAAGTACCCATGCAACGCAATAACAAAATCAAAACGAAGAAAAATTCCAAAAATGAACCTACGTATTAGGTAATTTCCAAGCTAAAGTTACTGTTTTTAAAAAATAATAAAAAAATACCTTAAAATTAAACCAAACACAATCATTAAAACAATTTCAATTTTAATTATTTTTTAAAAAAAACCACAAAATTCAAGTTCATTTGCCGATTTACTTTAAGTACTTTATAACAGGGCACCTTTTCACCCGAGGTGTTCTTGTTTGCTGTTGGAAAAAACCGCCCGGCAACAAATTTACGTTGGGCCTTTACAGGTTTAGCTTTTCTTCAAATTTTTTTCAAAAAAAGTTATTTATTCACAATAAAACCAAGCAAAGGTTTTTAAGTAAATATTGATAAACAAGGTAACTTTCGAGATTTTAACAAGTTTAATTTTTTTACCCTTTTTGAAGTGGGCTTACATCCCTAACCAGTAAGATTTTCATTTTCTGCTCGGTATTCCCCTATTTGAGTGGAGCGTTAAATGTTTATGAAAGGCATTATTTAAATTAGGCTTTTTTAAAGAAATCAAATTTATTTTCAAAACTTCCCTTAAAATTATAACCAAATAATTTATAAATGTATTTAAAGAAAAATTACAACGATAAATTTTTGAAAACCTTTTACTCAAAGCAAAAATTTTGAGAAGCTACCCAAAATACATTATGAGAAACAAACCCCAATATTTTGGAAACAATGTTAAAACTGCTTTAAAAAAAAAATCTAAAAACCCAACTTTGGAAACTTCTTTTAATATAAAAATGTGGGCAAAGAAATTTGAAGGGGCTAAAATTTGGCCACATATCTTTTATTTTGGTTTTAGTTAATTTTTTAAATTTGGTTGCATTAATTTTAATTTCGAAATTTCTTTTTTTCCTGACCTAAACTTTTTAAAATTGAAATTATCTATAGGGTTTTTTAAAGGGCCTGAATTGAACGGAGTTTGACCCCACCACGTCAGGGTCAAAGGTATGTCAATGGCAAATTTGCAAAATTAGTCGCAACCAAATTTGAAGTGTTTACTTATGTTTTTGAGGTCCCTAAATATGAATTCGTGGTCAATTTGACCCCATCGGGTCATGGTCAAGATATATTTTAAGGTCAAATTTGCCAATTTATAATTTTAAGGATTTGACCACGAAATCTGCGACCTCAAAAATGGTCAAGTCTTTCGAACCTTTAACTTTTTTTGTGGGGCTAGGTTACTGCATTTTTTTAATGAAGTAGTATTGGAAAAGTATCTTGACGTATCAGACGCGTTTTGTGTTCATATTTTTTTTTTTTTAAAATCTCGTTTTTGGAATAGCCAAGCATTTACCATTTGTAAAAAATAATCAATAAGATGTCTCTGGAATAAGTTTTGGTAAATTTTAGAAAACTTGTCAAATATGCAGGCAGCATTAATGTTAGTTACTAAAATTTTTCTAAGCCATATGAGATCATCACGTTCCAGAATTTCCAAAGAATCATAAAAAGCATACTTGGTTCTTTTGTGAAAGGAACTTCTGCGTTGTGCAGTTCAACGCAAACAAGGTAAAGGAAGATTCAGGGGGCAAATATTATCTTATAAAGTTTTTCAAAAAAATCTTACTTTTAACTTATTAGTGTATTATTACAATAAATGCTGCTGGTTTAACAAGATATTAATTATACTGTTAGTTTGATGTTTAAGTAAAATAGAATATTTACCTATGCGTAACTTTATCGCAAGAACTGGAATTTGATAAAATTTTCTGTTTATCGTGGTCCAAAAAGTCATCATCTGAATGTAATCTCGTGTTTCTAAGACCATTGCAAGTTCGAACCATAATTTCCTGAGTGGTATTTAAACTAAAAATAAATATCGGTTATTATACAATTTACAAAATATATTATAATGAGTTAAAAACATACTTGTCTGTAATATAATGGCTTTAATTGTTTTGTTAGTAAATCATTATATTTAAAAGATATCACAAACAAACATTTTTAAATACAATAAAAGATACAAAAAAACTAAGTATATTTTGAATAAATTGTGATCTGTTCTTTAAATAGCTCCAAATAGCCGTTTAAGGTTTATATAAATTTGCAAATTATTTCGATACTTATGTTCCAAAAACTAAACCACTAAAAAAATTATATGCTCAGAGTGGCAACTCGTATTTAATACAACCGTTTAGAGTGTATTCATTTAAAGCACAAGAAGCAAGCGCTTGCTATACGGGCAATGCCAAATTAGTTCTGCTGTGGCAGAATTTAAACCTAAATATTTTATTTTGGTAACAGTTAAAATAAATTGCAAAAAGCATTTATTTATGTCGTTTAAGAAAGATGTTTTATATATAAATTACAAATGAACCGGTTTCTAGATTAGCTATTGACTATCAGGAAATAAAAGAGGTAATTAGGAACAGATTCGTAGTGGCAATTTTATAACTGATTAAAATTTTTGGATACCTAAATATGAAAAAAATTACAAAATGCTGTTAAATTTTGGCTTCTGTTTTTAAAATAGGGTAGACATGGCATCATTTTAAAAATTCAACAAAAATCTATGCATTTTTGACAAACATATGTGGAAAGCTTTTTTATAAAAACTTTTTATAAAGATTTAATTTCCTATCGAAAAAGCACGTTTAAATGTTGCAAAAAACATTATTGCAGAATAAATACAAAAAACTAATTAAAAATAATAAAAATCGCATTTTTGTTTATATTTTTGACGTCAAAACCTTTAAAATAAGCCTGGCCAAAAGTATTTTTATTTAAATTTTCAAATATTAAGCCAGTAAAACTAAGGAGATTTAGACCCCAACCTCAAACAAATTTGGGACAAGCTGATTATCTCAGAATCTTCTCTATATACCATGGGCTTTATATAGAAGAAAATCCCTATGAATCATGAGGGAAACTGACCCATTCTGGGGTCTACAAACAACAATTTTGGATTTTCTTTTATTAAACTCAAAAAAACTTTAAAACAGCTTGAGATCAAAAGTTAAATTAGAAATTCTTGTTTAATTTTTGATAAAACATCTATGAGAAAAATTACAAAAATCCTAATTTTTAGAATATTTAAAAAAATTTGCCCCTTCTAGTGTCTTGCCAGAAGGTAAAATATTTTTGTTATAGTTGAAAGATTTTTACTTAGAAAAGTCCTGTGGCAGGTCCTGGCTTAATTTAAAGATATCGTATTACAATATGTCAAGTATGTACAATATATTTTTAAAAATAATTCTACCGTCATCTTTGATGGGTACGCTAAATAAACTTCTACAAAATTTGGAGAGCATCATTGAAACATTCTGCTGGTTAAGAAGTAAATTTTAATTTGGGAACCCAAGTTAATATAAATTAAAATCATTGTTTAGCATTGTCTTCAAATAAGGATAAGTTAATAGGTTTTTTTTATCTAAAGAACTAGTCACTGCTGGTATTTTTTTTTTGTTTCAGATTATCTTATTGCGAACACTGCTACAACCTATAGCGCGGGCGTTAAATCGGTTGTCACTATACAGATTTGATGCCCCACTTATTGACCAATGTAGTACAGACAATGTTTATATGCTCAGGCCTGGTGCAGTAGGAAAATCAAATGGGATAACAACTATATAGGAATTAAAACATAAGTTAAATAAATCAGTTGTTTCCAATATTTTGTTTCTTTACGCAATGTCCTGTTGTGACACGACACCTGCGGTTTATAAGAAAGGGAAAAAAACCGCACTCTCTATTTTGAAAAGAAAAAAGTCCTCTCTAGTGAACTCTAAATATTTAAAAGTAAATTACCGTACCATATAAAGTTATTGTGAAAGAAAAATTTATATTAAAGTGGTATGGTAGTGTTAAAAGTAAAAACTTAAATGAGAACAGATTTCTAAAGTATAATCAGGTAATTGCAAGACAAAACTTATTTATGGACTTTGAGTTATGGACACTAACACCAATTACTGAAGCAGCACAGCTTTACATTAAAAGGGTTTATTTACAGGTTCGAATGTGGCGTGGAAAACACCATGATTCCGGAAGACTGGGGTTGGGTAAAAGAAAGGGGTTGTTTGGAATCACAAAAAGTTTTTCAAAGAAATAGCTTTAGATTTTATATTAAAATTTTTATTTTGCGGATACAAAACAAAAATTGTAGCTGCAAAAAAAATAATTTTAAATGCACCGAAAGTTGCAGTGTATTTGTAGGGAGTTATTGCGACAATGCAATGGATGCGCGTTTCTTCTTCTTCTCTGGGAGCCGTCTTGATTCACTACCGGAAGCTGCGCAGCCTTTTGGGCTTTTTATGCCTTAGCGCCCATTTTCTTTTATACCAATCCTCCCATTAGTCTTGTTCCTTCTACAAGTCTGTATAACCCCGAGACTGGTTGGTTGATATATTCCTGTGGGCTCATTTCCGGTTGCCCAAATAATGCATGTCTTTTGTGATTCAAAGCTTTACATTCGCACAGGATATGGTAGGCTGTTTCTTCTCCCTCGTCGCACATTCCGCAACTTGAGTTTCCATTGTATTAGCCTATCTTGTGTAGGTGTCCTCTTAGGTTATCATGCCCTATTAGTAACCCTACTGTTATGTGAAGTCTTTTCCTACTTTTTCTGAGTAGTTCTTCCTTCGTTTTTTTGGATGGGCCCCTTATGAAGCTTTTTCCATGTCTAATTCTACTGAGGTTTCCCCAGTATTAATCGTGTTTGTTTCGGATCCATTCCCTTGTTTGCCCTCGTGCTGTTTTTTTATGGATGCGCATTGGCAGGGGAAGAGTGTTAATACCTTTTATTTTTTTTCCGTTTCAATTTTTTTTTATTTGTTCTATAAACACTTATTTAAATTGAGTTTAAATGGATCATTTTTGGCTTTCCATAAATAATAAAAAAGGCTGTATAGAATCAAGGATGTTAAGCGTTGTTGGAGACGTTATTCCTTAGATAAGGAATTAATACTTTAACCAAAGTCTAATTTAAAAACCATACAGAAAAATGCTTTTTGACTCAAAAGAGAAATCCGAGGTTTATTAAAGCTGTTGTGATTACCGTTATGATGTTTTTGTGCCATTTACAGTCATTCTTAAAGGTAACGCTCACAAGGTTAAATTACTTTTTATCATGCGGAATTTGGCAATGGTCGTTTTCGCGACAGTAAACATGATGGAATTTTTAACAAACTTTTTGGTGCTTTAATTTAATAATAATTGAAGGTCCTGTAAAATAATTATCAAGTAAACTCATTGCCAGCAAAACTATGAAATGATCGTGAATAATAAAAGATCGTTGATATGGCGCAGAAATAGTTGGTGCTATAACTAAGCCCTGGGGTACCACCAAATTAATTCGGTAAAGATCAGATAAGTGACCATCCGCAATAACAGATACACGAGGATCGGAAGGGATAAAATAGGTCAAAAGCAGTTACCTGGGATTCGTTAAGCAACTTAAGAGACTAATTTTTTTTTTCGTGTCAAAGAAATAAACTGCAAATGACTATCTGTCATAAATAATTTTGTGTTGTTCTAAGTACTTGATAAATTGGGAGTTCCACTACGTTGCAAACAATTAAGAAAAGTGGTATAGGTCTATAACTAGAAGAGAAAATTTTAGATCATTTCTTGAAGATAGGTTACACACATGCATTATACCAGGTTTCCGAAAAATTGCTTGTGTTATAAGAATTTGAAGAAGACGAGTAAAGTAGCCTGTAAACTGTAACTGTAAAATTTAACGCAAGAAACTATACTTCAATTGGTATATATTTAAGACCTCGACTAAAAAAGTGTGATTCCAGACGAGCAGTTTAGATTTAGATCCGAAAACCTCACAGAATATCAGCTCGCGTACAACATAGACTGTTTAAATAGACGTTATTACACAGCCCTGCTTATGTTAGAATTTCAAAAAGCATTACCATAGTTTACCACAACGCTTTACTTTATAAAATGCATTACAAATTTAATTTTCTTTATAGATACGCGACTCACAAGCAATTGTTTAAATAAAAAGAGTATTGTGATCGGCGTCAATACCACAAATTTTGCACCCAAAACCATGACCGCTGCGCTGGTGTACCACAAGGTGCAGTTCTCAGTCCACTTCTTCACATCGTAATCATCAAGCAAAAACAGTTAACGGATTTTAGCTTTAATGCTTAATTGATTAAATTATTTCCAAGTCTGAATTAAAAAAATGCTCTTAATTTTACATAAAATTCCCTAAAACCTCATACACCTTGTTAAATGCTCTTATAAACTGGCAAAACCCAGCGGTTTTTCTGTGATTATTATTTAACAGTAAATTATACCGGAGTTTCTGTTTGACCTCCGACCAGTTAAGTTACTCGATAAAAAGCTACATAGCTTTTTCCGAGAAGGGTGGTTGAAGGAGCCGTATTAACTGATTTTAACCCTTGGGGTTCAAGGAGAGACTCCCGTCATTTAATGAAGTCCTTCTTCTGAGGCTAGGCGCTGTAAGCAGAGAGTTCCATAAACTGGTGTTTTTCTGTTTTTGTGTTGTGCACGAGATGTTTTCCAATGGCA
>JAHBCN010010784.1:0-30433 GCA_019359885.1 Listronotus oregonensis | reverse complement strand
CATGCATACGAACCAACTTATACATGATATATTTGATTTTCTACCTAATCAAAACAACATATATAAAAATTTTAGAGACCCAGTTTTCTGAAAACATCATGTACAAAAAAAAAATAATGCAAAACATTAAAAAACGCCTGTCTTTCTTGTTGGTCGTTTCTTTATCCCGTCCATGGCGTAAAATATCAAATACAGCCCTGCCAGACTTATTTCGGTAAATTATTATAAATTTTTCATTTAAATCTCCGAAAACCTCAAAAGTGTTGATTTTATCATTTAACCTCTTTGATATGCAAAACCAAATAAACTCCGCTTCCCCTTTCATATGACTTCCCATATGGACCACAGCGTGGATAGGATCTCCTATAACCGTAGACCAGCTTAGGGCTGTTTTCAAATACGCCTTTCTATTGTCAACTCCTAACTTAAATTCTAAAGTGTTAAAACCTAAAATCACCTTTTATGCTTTTTGGAAAACATGGTTAAATCCGTCAAGAAAAGATCAAAAGTGTTTTGCAAAGCACTAACTCAAAAAATAAGATGTGATTCGTTATTGAAGGCTTTAGGAGCATATTTTCTAAGGTATGCGATTTCCCCATGGGAGACGATTTTTTGGTATTAAGAAAAGAAGGGACTTTGGCGGTGGCTTGACCTAGCGTGGTTTTGGACTGAAGATATGGTTTTTAAAGATCTTAACCAATCTTTAATATGGATATTTGACGAAAAAAAAGTAGAAAATGATATAATCATAGCAGTCATTTCTAAGGTTTATGGAGTAATGTTAATTCTCAAAAGTGTACGTGTGTATGGAGTAATTTTGATTCTAAAAGTGTTATTGTTACCTTATACCTAACTAACCTTATTCTTAATTGGACTAATACAACTTAAAATGTCTTAAAATTAACAGAATCGTCTACATTAATGTCCGTACCATACATAATTAAGTTATTTGAGTATTTGCTTTATGTTACAAACCATTTTCGATCCAGCACGTAGAGTGGTCGTCTCATAACCAACAATCTTGGCAAAACGTGAATAAACACTCTTCTAACCCACGGAGCCATAACATGTGTTTGTGGACATCGAAAATGTACATTAAGTACAATAACTGTTACACATATGCTAAAAATAATAATAGAGATCATTTATTCATTTGAAATGTAAACGCATAAAATATTATTAAATTTAAAAAACTTTTTTTATCTCGGTGCTAATGTTTTAAAACCTATTTCTTTTATTGTCCAGTTAAAAGAAAAAAAGAAGAACTTGTAAAAAATAAAAATACAACCTGTTTATTTTTGCTTTTATTTATTAAATGAGGAATAATATTAATTTAAAACATACAAGTTTTTGTCGGTCGCTCACTATGTTTTGGTTAAGCTAAACTGGTTGTTTTATTGAATCATAATTTTAAACGATTAACTCTATTGTTGCTAATACCTACCATTATCATTTAAACGGACTATTTATTCATTTGCTGAAGTAAATTAACAGTTACCATAATTACGTACCAGAAATACGGACATGTTAAGATTTTATAGAAAACAATTTTAAAAAAGAAGTAAAGACCAGTCAAAAAGAAATAAAGAAAATTGCAAAGAAAATAAAAAACAATCGAAAAAATGAAGCGAGAAATCAACATTAAGTAGTCAAGCCTAAACGAGACCACTATTCAAAAAAATCTTAAAAACATAAAAAGACCAAGAAATAATAAAAAGAACTAAAAGAAAAAATTGTGAGATTAGAGAACAACTAGAAGGAGATCTTCAACAAATTCAAGATGAGGCAAGAAAGCAATGTTGGTTGATTTAAGACAAGGAAGATGTTAAAAAAGAAATGCAAGAAATACAGACATTGTTTAAAGACCACGTAAATTAGGTTCAAGGTCCAATACAACAGGATATACTTCATTTATAGATACGAATTAAAAATTATAAGTAGTACAGCGGTCGTTCCAGAAAGTAGTGTCTTGATAACTGTTAAAAGAATAAACTGTTTGCCCTTTAAAACTTAAAACTGAAAGTGTAATAAAGAGCATGTGCAAAGAAATTGTATCATGTACAATATTTACTGTTTAAGTTTTTTGAATTTTGGAAATCAATCCTTAAAATAACTTTATTTTGTTTAAATTAGCGAAATTTGTATGAAAATATTGCAAAAAATGTCTTCCAGTCTACACTTCAATTAAACAGAAAATTCTAACCAGGACAGAGCTCACAATTTCCCATATAAAATGCAAAGTGTGTGCATTAGCGCGACACAAGGCCAAAAACGAAACTTAGACGGTGTATCTTTTTAGATACACCAATTTTATCTCGTGTGTATTTTATGTTGGTGTACCCACAATGGTTAATGATGCTGATACATATGAATTTGTAAAAACAGAAATTCAATACGTTATAATAGACATTCTTAATTTCTATCCGATAAAACAATATAAAAGAATAAAAATGATATAATTAGAAGTCTTGAAAAAAAAGTTGATAATTTGGTTGTAGCTTTCAAAATATAATTTTAAATGTACAATTATGTAATTATCTTATTGGTATGTAGTGGTTCAATAGTAAAACAAAATTTTTAAATTGATTGTTTTATTTCGTGAATACCTGAACACCATGGATATGAATATATTGGTGAATTGAACTGTGCTAGTGCTGGGATATCGATACATAACATCGATGTTGATCTCTCAATCACTCAAAAAATTAATATTTTATTTTTTGAGCTATAAAAATTGGGTTTAAAACTTTTTTTTATAATCTTAAACATTGAAAGGTAAACATCGATGTTAGTGTCATCTAACATCAATGTTAAAAACATGGAACATCGGTACCAAAACATCGATAAACGTCGCCCAGCATTATTTAGCACCGGTGGTGACGTCACAGCCGCTGCCCGCTCTCCTAAATTTTCCAATGTACGTTAAATGGAACTGAGCAGTCCTTTAGTATATAGTCGTTGCCTTAAGATCACCCAAAAGTTACAAGGTCAATTGGGCGGGGTGAGCACAGTTAAGGTCAAGTAGAGAGAGGGATAATGTCCTTAAATGACACCAACACTTTTATTACCTAACAATGATTGGGATACTTGCACAAATACTTTTTAAATTCCTGTCAAATTACAATTTTTAAAAACTAAAAAAACACCTATCGAGGTTATGCCTTTTATGATTTACTTACCAAACGATCCTTCACCAATAAACATCCTTGCTAAAAAGCTACGCAAAGAGAGTGAACACATTAAGTGCCGCGTCGACCTGAAAGCATTTATCAAATCTTCCGAGGAACCGTATTTGGAATTTGAAAATGAAAAATCTAAACCGGCTATTCCGCTATTTAGACCGAGAAAATACTTGATTGATAAGACAATCAAAACTTGGGAGGGAGAAATATTACGGACCTACCTAATGTGTATTTGGTTTATAAAATAGTACACGCACAAATATGTGTTCAAAACAGTATAAACAACGGGCCTTCTGATGTTTAGCGTCATGCGCAGTTAATGTTACCTGGGCTACCTTTACAAATGATTACAAAGTACACATTTCCTACATGTTACTGTAACAAAACTATAAGTGGATTTTTTTAAATTGTATATTTACGTGGCTTCTGGAGCCTTTATTTTTGAAAAAAATATATATATATATATATATATATATATATATATATATATATATATATATATATATATATATATATATATATATATATATATATATATATATATATATATATACAGGGTGCCATGCATGCATGGGGATCCGAACCGTAAGATCGAAGTCGGTTAAATATGGCAGTGCGCATAGGTGCCTACAACATGCCGATTAGAAAGTTGTAAATTCCAGTACTTCCGGAGAATCCGAAAAAACCGAAATTTGCTGATTTCGTTTTTATTTTTTTCTGACGTTATTTAAAGAGATATGAAAAAACAAAAGACACTTTCTTCATGGCTACTTTAAGCTCTACAAACAGCGTTGAGAGATTTTCCGTACGACGTTTCGCTTTCGTTAGACCATCATCAACTTTATTTTTTTAAATACGGACCTAGGTTTTTATTTTATTTTTTTGAACTCTTATTACCCCAATTACAAAATGTATAACACTTAATATTTATTAACAAATATGGAACGCCCCTATAAGAAGTTATGTGCGTTCCTTGTCTTACTCATTGTCTTTTATGGAAAATATGTTTATTTAAGAGAAAAATATTAAGTGTTATACATCATTGTAATTGGGATTATAATTGCTTCAAAAAATGCAATAAACAATTGAGTGCATTTAAACAAATAAAGTTGATGATGGTTTAAGGAAAACGAAACGTCGTACGGAAAATCTCTCAACGCTGTTTTGTAGAGCTTAAGAAGTAGCCATGAGAAAGTGTCTTTTGTTTTTTCATATCTCTTTAAATAACGCCATAAAAAATAAAAACGAAATCAGCAAATTTCGGTTTTTTCCGGATATCTCCGGAAGTACTCGGAATTTTACAACTTTCTAATCGGCATGTTGTAAGGCACCTAAATGCGCAACTTTGCCATAATTTAACCGACTTCGTATCTCTTACGGTTTTCGAGATCCCCATGCATGCACTCGAATCTGTGGCACCCTGTATATATACAGGGGTCAGGTATAAATTGGGATAATAAGAGGTTCAAAAAATTAAATAAAAAACCCAGGTCCGTATTTAAAAATAAAGTTGATGATGGTCTAACGAAAACGAAACGTCGTACGGAAAATATCTCAACGCTGTTCTGTAGAGCTTAAGAAGTAGCCATGAGAAAGTGTCTTTTGTTTTTCCATATCTCTTTAAATAACGTCAGAAAAAAATAAAAACAAAATCAGCAATTTCGGCTTTTTCCGGATATCTCCGGAAGTACTCGGAATTTTACAACTTTCAATCGGCATGTTGTTAGGCACCTAAATGCGCAACTTTGCCATAATTTAACCGACTTCGTATCTCTTACGGTTTCAGAGATCCCCATGCATGCACTCGAATCTGTGGCACCCTGTATATATGTCGCAGCCAACTAGCTAATTAGCCGTTTAGTCAACAGCCTAGCCTCTTTACTAAACAGCGCCATTCAACTAACGGCCTGAATGATATTCAGCCATAATCTTTGTTACAACATTTAATCAACTGGCTGGCTAATGCTTAGGCCAATCGTACGATGTAGTGACCAGGTGACAGGAATAAAAAAAAACATCTGACATAAGAAATTCTTTATTAAATAAACTTAAAATGTAACATATTATTGTTCTTTGAAAATCATGAGATCAGATGTGGTTAGTTGTGGTTAGTTTTGGTCAACAAGTTTTCGATAGAAATTCTTTATTAAATAAACTTAAAATGTAACATATTACTGTTCCTTGAAAATCATGAGATCAGATGTGGTTAGTTGTGGTTAGTTTTGGTCAACAAGTTTTCGATAGAAATTCTCCTTAAAAATTAAATTGTTTGAGTCACTCCAGCTAAATTCACATTATTATTTTCACTACACTCTTTCATTAAACTTTGGAAAATACCATTAAATTTGTTTGTCGACGCCATATTCATTGACAGTTTGGAGATTTTCGGCGCTAGGTGGCAGAAAGTGGAACTATATTGAAATGAACAGGCTAGGCAAGTGATGAAACGTCATCGATCCAAGTCATTCGCCTAGCGGTTTGATCAATTGGCTGAATATCATTCAGGCCGTTAGTTGAATGGCGCTGTTTAGTTAAGAGGCTAGGCTGTTGATTAAACGGCTAATTAAGCTAGTTGGCTGTACAATATATATATATTTATATATAAAAATTGAAGGTTTTTTTTCATATTATCTTTTGAAATTATCAGTACAAAAATATGGCAATAAAAAAATGGAAAAATATAGGTAACTTCAACTTTTTTAAATGGAACACCCTGTATATTATACCCTATTTCCGATTTAAAATATATATATATACATTGATGATATTTGGATGAACCATTTTTGAAATATTTTACCTTAAAATATAAATACATTGAAAAAAAAATCATATTAGAATCACGAAAGCTATGAAAACAATACAATTGTTTTTATAAATTTGACGTATCGATATTGTAAAAAGTTGAAGTTTATCATTTTAACTATTAGGAATAATTATTTATATTGCTTTCTTGTCAGTGGGCTATTCAGAAGAACAAAAAAATCGCTATTGTGCGTCTTTTTTATGTTAAAAATAATAATGTGATGACAGTGCAAAGGGAATATCACTTATTATATCCTTAACAACGGGTACTACCTATAGATACTATTAAATACATAGTAAGAAAGTTTATTAACGAAAAAGCTTAAAGTAAAGGTCTGTAGCACGAAATGAAAACAAAGTTTAGGATATCTTCGTTTTTTCAGGATAATTATAATTTTTCTATTCTATTCTACACTAACTACTTTTAATAATTTTAGAAAATCCTGAAATATCAATCTCGGATGCGGCATCTGAACTTAATAAAACAGATTATAAAATGTATTCAACCTTAAAATTTTACAAATTTTATCCTTATAAATGTATGTCCGTCCAGAATCTTCCTGAACAAAACATGCAGGACCGACCTGGGTATGCATTGGAAATAGCTAGGTTTATGCATGCAGTAGGATTCATAGTTTTTAAATAAAATTCTATTCACCAACAAGTCTTCCTTCACTCTAGTAGGCATGCTTAATTACAAAAATAAACATTATTGGTCCAGAGAAAACCCTCACCAAATTCAGCAACATAACAATTTTATTGTTTCCATGGCTTTCTTGATACTAATATGAAACTTTTTAGTAATTTATTAATAATTTAAGCTCAAATATCTCAGAAATGGTTTATTCAAATATATAGTGAATATATACTAAGTGACCTAGAAATCCGAACACCCAGTTTAAATGATTTTATTTTAATAAAATTTTTATAAGTACTTAATGAAGCATAATTAGTAAATGATTAAAATATTGCATTGCTTTAAAGCCCTTTTACCTTTAATAATGTGTGGATGCACCCCGATGTGTTACGCATTTTCCAACGCGTCTAGGCATGCTTCTGATCAGGTGGTCAATGTCCTCCTGTGGTATCTCATTCCAGGCAATCACCAACTCCTCTCGAAGTGTTTCTAGAGTCTGAGGAGAACGTTGCAAATTGAGCAATTTCCTACCCATCATATCCCACACATGTTCAATTGGGGATAAGTCGGGAGATCTTGGTGGCCATGGAAACAATGTGACATCATTATGTTGAAAGAAGTCCATTGTGACTCTTGCAACATGTGGTCAGGCATTATTTTGTTGAGAAGTTGGATTTGCCAGGGTGTCAAAATATGGTAAAAGATGGGGTTCTAGAACTTCTTGGATATAACGCTGCGCGGTCATGTTACCTCTGATGAAGATTAGAGGTATCCTGGAACCATAAGCTATAGCACCCCAAACTATAACTCCAACAGTGTGATGAACATGTCTTTCAACAAAAAACTGTGCATTCCTCCTTTCACCACGTCGCCTTCTATCCCTGGCTCGACCATCGTGCATGCCTAAACAAAAATGAATCTCGTCACTAAAGACAATACTGTTCCATTCATGATCCCAGAGTGACCGTTCTCTGCACCACTCAAGGCGATTACGTCGGTGTTCTGGAGTTAAAGGGAGGACCCAGTGTGATGGTATAAAAACAGGCCAAAACTTCTCATTCGTCGGTAAACAGTTCGCATGCTAATAGGTCTTCCATGTTCTGCAAACCATTCATTTGCAATGGACCTGGTAGTGGAGAAACGGTCCCTTAAAGCCAATAATCTTGGGCGACGACCTTCACGGTCTGTTGTTCTACGGCGGCGTCCAGTGCCCCTTGCTCTTCGCGTACGGCCTTCTTGAAGCCATGCCTGACAACACCTAACCACAGTGTCTACACTTCTTTGCATTCTAACTGCAATTTCCCGAAAAGAAAGTCCAGCTTCCCGAAGTCCCACTATACGGTCCCTCTTAAACTCACTAAGTTGACGAAATCGTACCGGTCTCCGTACTCTAGGCATCGTAACCAATCGTAAAGAATGTCAAGAACCAAAATCCGCCAAATTTGGATCTTTACTGCGGCTGCAATATTCATTTTTAGATTGTTAGTGAATTTTAAAAAAAGCAGTATAAAAACCGAAATCTCAGACTGATAAGGCTGCAAATTCCATCAATTGTTCTTTTCAGTAAGATAAATAAATTTACCAAATTTTATTAAAATAAAACCATTTAAACTGGGTGTTCGGATTTCTATGTCACTTAGTATATATTTGAAATCAGAAAAAAAAAGATATTTCGTTGTCGCGCCTAATATACAGGGTGTTCCATTTAAAAAAGTTGAAGTTGCTTATATTTTTTCATTTTTTAATTGCGATATTTTTTTACTGATATTTTCAAAAGATAATATGGAAAAAATCCTAAAATTTTTATAAAAAACGTTTTTTTCTGTCTTCAAAAATAAAGGCTTCAGAAGCCACGTAATTATAATCAAAGACCCTGTACATTAAAAATTAACGTATTATTTATTTTATGTAACATTGTTTTAAAATTTCTTGATATTTATTAAGGCTCTATTACCACCGCCATTTTTGGTTATTTTTATGTCAAATGCAATTAGTTTAAATATTTCAACTAGAGGGCGTACACGTATCGAATTTCAATTATTTATTTCTTTGCGTAAATCGGTTGTAAATTTTCAAGGTAATCTCAACAAAAAAGGGTGGAATGTGGCTGCCTGGATATCAGGCGGTGTTGCCGTTAACAACAAAACTATTGATAATACCACAAAAATTTTGTTTTTAATTTAAATTATATTTTGTAGATAGCGTCGCGGTAGTTATCATAAATATGGTTTTAATTTTATTTCTCGACATCATTAAAATGCTTTTTTATACTCTCTTGCACGCCACGAGGACTCGAGTCCAAATACTATATCGTAACGTGGGCGCCTTCAGGGAAATAAGGTTGTTTTTTAATACAAGCCTTAAGAAATTGTGGTTATGATAAACGAAATTGGCTGGAAGTAATTCCACAATCTCGACACTCGGGGTATAAACGAGCGGACACAGGTTCTGGGCTTTTGGAGTAGGACAGTAAAATGATGCATATGTGACAAACCTCTAGTCGTTCTCGTGGGTACATTCAATTTAGGACAATAGCAGCTGTAGAACAGGGATAATTCACCAACCGCTCGTTGATGAGTAAGCGATCAAAGGCTTGATGCGAGAATCGGGTTGCCGATAAGTCGATCCATTGGATCGCATCAAGGATAAGCAGTGTTGAAGGCGGAGCCGCTCCCCAAATGTGGAAACTATATTTGAGGTTGGGTCTTATTTGCGAAACATAGAGGTATACAAAATATGTAAGGAAAAGTATTTTTGAGCTCTAAAGAGAAAACCCATTTTTTAAGCCGAAGTGACTACAGAAGAAATTTGCATATGCCCGCTAAGATCCTGCTCAAAAGAAATGCCTAACAGATCGAATCCTTATTGTTAGAAAATTCGTTAAAATTTACCAATGTATTTCTTAATTATGCTACGTTTTATACATTGTAAAGTAATAGTTTTAGTTCTGTCACTACCCTCACGTAGTTTCTCGTGCTCAAGCTGACAATTCTAGTCATAGCTGTTGGTAAATATGCGTTTATAAAAAGGACCTTGATAGGGTTTGAATGTAATGACTTAAAAAATGGTGGATTAATATTATAATTATGCTTTTTAAATTTTATTAAAATATAAGGTACTAAAAAGGGTAAATAAAACTAAATACATATTTTACAGTACAAAATATGTACATATATTTGTCATATTTTTTTATTTAAAATGATTTACAAATATCAATTAAACTAAATTAAAATTAAATTGGCAAAAACATTTACAGTGATACCACTGAATTCCACAATCAAAATTATCACATTTCAGCATCGGACGTCCATCATCTGGTTTTTATTTACGGTATTGGGACGAGTCAGAGAATAGAATAATATGGAGGCAACATGAGAACAAACTTCTCCCAAATCAGTTATATAAGTGCAGTGTGCACTTGATACACTTCCATCATTTAAAATTTTGATCCATACTTTAAATGGCTTTTCCGTAGTTTTCCGGAGTGCCCAGCCTGAAACAAAGACATAATATTACCTAATTTTAATATTACTATATTTAAAAAAAAGCAAATTACATGAATGTTTCAAAAATTATACAATAATTACTTATAAACATAAGGCAGCGGTCTAATATAAAATGATAATTTTTTCCCAAATATTTTATAATTATTCGGAATGATTTAAAAGACAGATCTTAGGGGGAAATACACAACACAGATTAGTGAAGTTAGGTTTTTGTAAATTCGCCCTAAATGTGTTCCAGTACTTATGTCATGAGGAAAGAATTTAAGTGGACAACACAAAATTGAAATTAGTACTTGAAAAAAACCAATTTATAAGCAAACTATTGTTTTTTTGAAAATCTACTAAATATTCTTAAAAAATTACTTAAAACTCCTGTTCTACACCTCAAAAATGAAGAATAAGGAAAGTTTTATTTAAAAAATCGGGGTTTTTCTAGGTGTTTCCACTATTCCGAATTAATAACTAGTAAATATATAAAAGTTTGTGTAAAACATGTGTAAAATTTCAGGAAAGTTTAACCACAAGAGTTTTAAGGAGTTATATTTCCAATATTATCAAATAACTTACCTTGCCAAGAACCAGGAAAGCTTCCACATTGATTTACTTTACAAAGATTGCAAGTGCGGCACCAGATTCATAATTTTTATAAGCCTGTAAGCTTTTGTATGCTTTCATTTGTTGTCCAGTGTAAAAGCTATTACTTCAAATTAAGTAATTTAATTGGGCAAATCACTAATATTTAGAGTTATAGGGCTACTAACAGGGAATAAGGATCAACATAGTCTATTATTTTTAGTTTTTCGTCGTATCGGCACTTCCCATCACCATTTAAGGTAGTACACACTACGAGACACATTTAAACTATTTTTTACAAAAAATTGCCAAAAAAGCACTTTTCCTTATCCGAAAGTTCGGCAAAACTATTGACTTTTTAAAGGTTAGGTTAGGACAGAACCGAAAGTAAGCAGTGTTGCCGCGGCTTGCTTTACAAATTCCGCTTTTTGTCATACAAAATTTCGCTATTTTCCGCTACGCTTATTAAAATGTTTGTTTCGTAAAAATAATATATAAAATAAACTAAACGGCGACCGGTGACGAGTTAAATAATAGGTTACGGTTGAAAATATATGGTTATTTTTAATTACCGGGCCCACGGCTGATTGTATTGAAATTTTGTATACTGGGGTTTTTGGGGCGCTGATCACGAATCTGAAGTCAAGTTAGAGTGTCGAATACTTTTAGTTTTTAAGTTATAACGCCCCACTTGGACGGAACCTCAAAACTGCACAAACTTTTCTAAAATTGCTCCTGCTTAAAACTGATTACAGCCAAAATGGAAGATTTGATGGAAATACACTTAATATTTTGTAAGATAAATTTAATTTCACTTTCATTTACAAATATTTTTAAATAAAATAAAAGCACAACAAATACTTTCCAAAAAATATTATTTTTACTTTTATAAATGTCAACAAAATTGTCTAGGGATTTTAGACAGTTTTATGTTGGTACGCCAGGGACCTGCGAAACAATTGAATGGCTTATTTTTTAAATTTAAATCGCGAAAAATAAAAATAACTTAAATTTAAAAACTAGGCCATTCAATTGTTTCGCGTGTCGCTGGCGTACCAACATAAAACTGTCTAAAATATCTAGATAATTTTGTTTACATTTATAAAAGTAAAAAAAAATATTTTTGTTGTGTTTTTTTTTTGTTAAAAATATTTGTTAAATGAAGATGAAATTAAATTTACCTTATAAAATAATAAGTGTATTTCCATAGAATCTTCCATTTTGGCTATAATCAGTTTTAGGAAAGTTTGTGCAGTTTTAAGGTTAGGTCCGAGTGGGGCGTTATAACTTAAAAAATAAAATTGTCCGACAAAATTTGACTTCGCCCCAAAAAACCTAGTATACAAAATTTCAATAAAATCGGCCTTGGCCCGGTAAGTAAAAAATTGCCAAATATATAATAGACTAAATTAAATTACTTTATCAAAAAAGTGTTTTAAATTTGGAGCTTAAAAACTTTCAGAACATTTTTTCTCTTGAAGCTGAATTTTAATTACTGTAAAGCTGTATCTAAATTTTGAATATTTAAAATCGTATTAGACACACTATTAGTAATAGGAACGTATTTAATGGGCCTCATCTAGCAGCAAAAGACGAAGCGATGAATAAAATAGCTGCAAAGTTAGAACGTAAATAGTTTTAACCTTTATTTAAAATATTTTTTGTTTTTTTGAACGCAATTTTAAAACTATTTTACCTTACAAAATATTTTTGCGCTATTTTATAAGCGCTAAGTCCGACCCTGAGCACGCGTAATCATGAATGAAAATTATGAATGACACCGCCCTCTGGCGAAGAAGGCTGGAACCTAAGGGCGTGAATATTCAAATAACTGAAATCGTCTGCTCAACCGCTCAGAGTAGTACGTACATATGCTTCCCCTACTAGATAAGCAAAAGAGACGGATATACTTCCCGATTCGGTATGATCCGTTACGAGCGGAGGAGAAATTTGACATAAGCACAAAATGTTGGTTTTTCGTGTTTTCGGTACTTTAGGTACCAAATATATCAACAAAAACAAAAGTTTAAGTGGTATTTTTGGAAAAAATCACATTTAAAGAGATTGGAAGTTAGGTTCCGCTACTGAAATTTCTTATTTTGTGCGTCAGTCGCAAGAATCGCGCTGTTTTGTATTGACGATTGAATTGTACAAAATTCCGTGTTTTAGAATTATAAAAACCAACAATTTATGAATAAAACGGACGAAAAAAAATACCCGTACTTGGTCGTTAGATCTTCCTTGAATACTCTTTCAAATCTCGGGTAAGTCCTCTTGTTTTTACTCAAGTGTTTGGTACCCAACTAAGAGCTTGTTTTCATGTGTAAAATGTTACGTTTTTAAAAATGGGCGCCAGTGGAAATGGAGCCTTAAATCATATTTTCTGGGCCCATAATTTGCTTTGTGTTGAAATCTTTATCCGTTGTGTTGTATTATTGCAAGTATTATGAATAAACAAAAGTGTAGTACAAAATTGAAGCTAGAGACCATTTTTTATCACAAGTAAATATTTATTTATTTCGTACAATACGTAATAATGATGAGGTAGTAATACTTGAAGGATATATTGGCTTTGTTTTGACTAAATTATTGTGTGACCTGTTTGAAATATGGAATCTGTTGCGAAACGTGGATTTTTAATAAGTCATTAAAAGAAACATAGTTTTTATTTCTTAAAATGAAAGGTACTTCCAAATAAACATACACAGGGTGTTTATTGACAGAGTTCAGAAAAGGAAACACTTATTTGTAGACTTAGAACAAAACTAAATTGTAACAAAATTTGCTTGCATTAAAACGACTATTGCTATAATTAACATGTTTTTGCGGATGCGCCAAATGACGCGCTACTATTTTTGTAATATTGACGTACTGCGTTTGCGTTATTTTGCTAAGCTCAAAACCTTATGCCATTCTGGGAAAACAGCTTTGGCCTTTACTTATCCCCTTTCGATTTCTAATGTTTACAGAGATGATACCAAAAGTGGTTTATATTGACATGGACGACTATAAGCTGCAAGGTGTCCAGACATTTATATGTCTCACACTAATACCGCTCCTAAAAACACATTTAAAGCAAAAGATTTTACAAAAATTTAATATAAGGCAAGCAGGGAATCCACCCAAAACCGAAAAACATGGCAAAAGTTCAACGAGATAAAAAAAAAGTTAAGGGACTAATGCTTTAAAGCAATCTGGAATTACCAAAAGTCCTAAAAAAATGTAAGAGGCCAAAGTAATAGGTTTTAACGTAAAACATTTAATTTTTTTATACTTTTCCACAAAGTAACATTTTTTTACCTAAGATTTATTTTTTTACTTTCTTTTATTTGACTTAAAAATACAGTACTGTGTGGTACCATAGAAATCAAGTAATCTTAGTGATTATTATATTTTTACTTTTCTATTACTTCTAAATAATTTTGCTTTTTATGTCTTTCAAACGTGTTTTTAGGAGTTTAAATTTCATTTTTCCAATGCTAGTAAGCATATGAAAAAAATTTATGTTAATTTTTTTGACTTTTACCTGTGACCATGTTTGGCATATAAAATTAGCTTTAAAATACTCCGTGAGGATCAAAATATGTAACAAAAGTTAGTTCGTTTAGGCAACAAACTGAATTAAGTTTTGATAACTAGTTATAATTAAATATCAATAATTTAAAAAATACCGACCCTGCCAACAAATTTTACCAGAAAAATTCACGATAATTAATATTAAATAGAAATATACAAACAGCCTGACATTATAATATATTTTACTCGTATATGTTACTAATAACGTACCTAAATGTGTCCAATATCATGGTAAAAAGAACAAATTTTCCAAGTAAAGGCACTACAAGGGAAGTTGGTGGAATAATTTCTGCCAGTAATAGAAAGAACACAGTTAGCGACAGTAAGATCGAAATCGATAAACTGACCTAAAATTTAAAAAATATAGTTAGAGGCCAAACCAAAATAATTTTACAAACAGTATAGGATTAAGTATTCATACTTAAAATTTATATTAATATCTTATACATAATTCCATAATAAAAATATGTTTCTAATCACAAAGACTTAAAACATTAATCACAAATAGTTATTTTTGTAACAAAATTTTGAATAGCAGATGAGTCTCAGAAAACTAATTTAGGTATGTGTTACAAGTTACAAACAACATTTTTTTTGTTTATGTTCTAAAGAAGCATTTAAACCTTTATTATGTATGAATAGTTAGACAACGCCAGCCAATTATTAAAAAATGTCAAAATTTAAAAAATTTAGGTGTTTAAAACTTTTAAAATTGTTTAAAAAAGTGTTGTTTTTTTTCTGTTGTGTTATTGACTCTTAGCTACTTAAAAAGTAACGCGGTTCCCTAAATGTAAGGTGTTACCTTAAAAATAACGCCCTATTTTATAAAAAGTAATAAAAATCATTTATTTATGATTGTGCGTAAAATAACAATTTTCGCACTCATTTACGTAGGAAATGCAGTAAATTAATGTGGCAGAAAATTTCCCGCAGGCTACAAGGCATTCTGAAATAATTACCTATTTATCCTCCTATAAATTTTGCCTGCCATATTTAGTTGTTTTATTTAAAGGCAATTTATTGTGGTTTAGGCCAAAAACAGAAAACAACTTGCCGCTTTTTTTTTATAAATAAGTCCACCACTAACAAGTTGTTTTTATAATTAACAACAGAAGTAATGCTTACTGTTTATTGGTTTTTATTTGTCTGCAATAAGTTTTAACAATCAGTTAAGAAAATTATATAATTCTTGTGTTTCAAATTTTTTCTTTGTTGTAAATTTTTTTGGTACAAATAAAAAACAAAATAAAAACTAAAATGATCTACATGGGATATTCGCCCATTTTATTTTTTGAAATACCTAAATTAGTTTATTTATTACAGAAATATAATAACAATATCCTTAATATTTACCTTTTCACCACTATCAGACGGTAGATAGAACACCAGCACTGTTAGGAACGAAATACCCATACATGGTATAATAAGATTTACGGTATAAAAGAGCGTTTTGCGTCGCATCGTTATATTAAAGGTAATATCAAGATACGGCTCATCGCAGCAAGTATAAAACTTCTCATTTCTAAAAAATATAGAAATAAAATAACCTGGTACCTGGGTAAATTTGTAACAAAATATATTAGGCCACTAATGGCCAATTGCACCGTTGTGGTTTTCTGTTTTCTTAACTAAGGGACGTTTTGAATGTGACTATTGTCATAATATTTGACACCGTCTCAATGCAACTTAGGTTAAGAAGGGCTTAAAACTGCTTAAACCACAGTGGTGCAAACCGAGGTAACTAAATTAATTGTTGAAGTTTTTCGGGAAGTTCGGTTCACAGAAACAACCCTATAGGACTTTTTATCCAAGCTATATCGGAGACTCAACTTTTTAATATACTACAAAAACATATATTTTTTAATGTTTAAATTACATGACACACATGATTATTTTTTCGTACTCTTTCTGACTGTGGTATATAGTCGAGGAAACGTGGCACAAAAATAGTCCTTACGAGGGATTTTTTGTACAGTGTATGATGGATTTAAATGCGGTTTTTTTTGCATTCAATTCATATGAACGTCTACAAATTTTTTGATCTAATTTAATTCAAGGAAAAATAAGAAACTGCATTCACTAAAAAAATTCATTTTCGAAATACATTTTAAAGTTTGCAATTATAAAAAAATATAACTAGCTAAATAATGATAGAAATAAGTTCAAATTTTTTGATCGGGGGTTTTTGAGGTCGCTGAACCCTGGTGCGCGCAAAGGATGATGTAAATGTCGTCTTCTGGTGTTTTATGACATTTCTTTCTAATATCAGCCCAATTTTGTTACTCGGGGATTTCGAGGTCGCTGAACACGATTATGACATTAACAAGGGCCTGCGGAATACCTGGTGCGCACTAAGGATGGTGTAAACGTCGTCTTCAGGAGTTTTACGACAAATCCTCCTAATATCAGCTTAATTTCTTTACTCGTGGGGTGTTTGTGGTCGCTGAATACGAATGCAGAGTACCCGGTGCGGGAATAAATTGTTGACATTGATAATTTCGTAAGTTCACTAATTCTTTTTATAATACTTTTGTCTATAATTTGTTTTCTTCTTTTAAGCACTCATATGTGTTCAAAATAATACGTTGGCTCTATACATGTAGTCTTAAATTCTGGATTACTTTTAACAAAACCTGATTCCGGGTTAATATTTTCCTTGTCTTTAAAAAGTCTTCAGAAAGTCCTATTGATAATATGGATTGTTTTAATGATTAACAATTTTAGAAATGTTAATAAGTATGTAATAGTATATAATTTTTAATGAAGAAAAAGTGATACTTTTCATGGCGGCTCGTGTTTAACAGCCAAACGGAGTGAGGCGGGTAATAGAGAGCACCGGGTACTCCGCAGGCTCTTGCCAATGTCATATTCGTGTTCAGCGACCACAAAAACCCCTAAGTAAAGAAATTAGACTGATATTTGCAGGATTTGTCGTAAAACTCTAGAAAGGGACGTTTACATCATCCTTAGCGCGCACCAGGTACTTCGCATGCCCTTGTCAATATCATATTTGTGTTCAGCGACCTCGAAAACCCCCCGAGTAACAAAATTGAACTGATATTAGGAGGAATTGTTGTAAAACTCCAGAAGTCGACGTTTATACCGTTCTTAGCGCACACCAGATACACCGCAGGCGCTAAATACGAATATGGCATTACAACCATATTCGTATTTAGCGACCACAAAAACCCCACGACTTAAGAAATTGGGCTGATATTAGGAGGACTTGTCGTAAAACTCCCGAAGGCGACGCTTACACCATCCTTAGCGCGCACCAGGTACTCCACAGGTCCCTGTTAATGACATATTCGTGTTCAGCCACCTCGAAAACCCCCGAATAACAAAATTAGGCTGATATTAGGAGGAAGTGTCGTAAAACTCCAGAAGACGACATTTACACCATCCTTAGCGCGTATCAGGTACTCCGTAGGCCCTTGCCAATTTCGTTTTCGTGTTCAGCGACCTCAAAAATCCCCAAGTAACAAATTCGGGCTCATTTTTATCATTATTTACCTAGTTATAACTTTTTGATAATTGTAGACTTTAAAATGCATTTCGAAAATGCATTTTTCCAATGCACAAATACAGTTTTAAATTTTCCATTAATTAAATTTGTTCACAAAGTTTGTAGACGTTCATATCAATCGAATGAAAAAACCGCAATCAAATACATCTTACTGCACAAAAAATCCCTTGTGCATTACCTCGTTTCCTCGACTAATACTAAATTATTGTTTGCTAGAGAGATTCGTGACGTAACCTGTAAATAGAATTAAAAAAACCGACACATTAGCTTATATACAAGGGTAATGGTTATAGATGATACCCTGTTTCTTTTGTTTATTTACTAATATTTAAAAAACATTGTACTTTTATGGTTTTTAGTAAGTTTTTAAAGAAGCTTAAAAATAAAACCTATTAAGCATTAGGTTTTTGGAATACAGGATAGTCTATGAATTTCTTTATGGAACACCTAAAATTATATATTTTTAATTGAACATTCGAAATAACAAATTTATATAATTTTTTAAAAAAATTTAAAAATTAAAATAATTTTACTGCAAGTCTCACATACGGAAAAAAAGGTTTTTTTATTGGTGGCATAAAACTAAAATATTGGTTGTGGCTTTAAAAGCAAAACGATTTGGACTTTCGCTCCTTACTTTTTTATTTGCGTGTCAGACAAATGGGTTTAAATAGGTGATATAAATTAAGAAAACATATTTTTTTAACTTACTTTAATAATGTTTTGTTTTGATCTGATTGGTATTTGCATTTCCGAATGGGCCACTAATAAAATCATTTCATTTAAATCACACAATTTAGGACTTATGTCTTAAACTAAAGGTATCTCGAACTTTAGGAAAATAAAACAGTGTTTTGGTTAAAAAATCATAAAAAAAAACATACTTGGTATTACAACAATACGATGTTTAATTATTTTAATTTTGATATATATTTAAAAACTTTTTTCAGGCTGCTTTTGCGAAACATTTTTTATTTGTCATTTTTAGTTTCATTCATTCAGTTTTTGTCATTTAAACAAAATTGGTATTGTTGACAGAGATAATCAAAATGTATTAGTGCATTAGGGTAATTTTATGTTGGAACTTCGATAAACGAGTCGAGCGGCGATAAAAGCAGCGAGAAAAGCAGCACAATATTAATTTTAATGATAGGTATTTTATAGTAGAGCGTTAACTGTAGCGACGATATCTGTTTATTACAAATTATAGTAGATCTTACCGATTAAATGTTGCATCGAATACAAGAATTCGCCATCGACGAACAAAACAGCGGACAAAAATTCAAGTGGAAATATTTAAAATATTTAATTACGTAAACAATAAACTATCTTTGTTTTATGAAACCTTTTAGGTTTTAATTTCTCGAACATGTAATAAATATGGGAAATAACGAAGAAAAATAAATACAATTAGGAGTATTACGACTTAGACAACAAAAAAGTTTCTTCTTAAAAATCGAAAAAACGAGTATTTTTTAAAACGGAATTTAAGAGATATATACTTTTGTCATCCAAATGCCAGATAAATCTCAAAACTACGATTCATTGGTTTATTTGTTTGCTAACTTTACAATGAAGGTATGTTGTTTATTTGAATTTTTATACCTTAAAGACATAAGCAAACCCTAATGAATGAAAGGGTGACAAAATTTAAAATAAAATATTATTAAGAAAACCAGTCAACCAAATTTATTTAAATTTGATACAACGATTGGGCGAAGGATCCAATTTTGACAGATCAATGTATTAAATAATTAAATTGGGTCAAATTAAAACAAAAAATATAAAAGAAATCATACTGACCCCACTTTTGAAAACATGAATAGTTAAAGGAAGGATTCGACCCTAATAGATTATGTAAGTTAATGCCGTCTATTAGGACCGTTTATAACGGTCAGAATACAAAAAGACATGTCATCGTAAAAAAATTATAACCAAATTAAAATAAAGTAATAATTTTTGGAATGTCCTATTTAATCTTCATGTCGCTTAGCCAATTTTATAATAAATACTACTTATCTTAACTATTTGGTGTAAACATTCCTATAATAATAATTAAAAACGTTTAACGGGAAAACTTAGCAAAATACATTTGAATAATTTAAATTAAAAAAATATGTTATTAAAATACGTTTGCTTTACCTAATGGCGGGGACTTCTAAAATATCCCATTCAACGGACTTATAAAATTCGGTTAAATCAATTCCTATATCAACAACACTCAATCCTTTCAGCTCATCAACATGTCGCAAGTCTACCTGTGAAAACGTTAAAATTAGACACACTACAAAAAGTTTTATTTACTATTAAAAAAAAAACATGCAAAAGCTTTATACAAGCTTTAATATCAATTATAAATATCATAATAGCTAAAGCATGTGGGAAATATTACTAAAAAGATTTGTTCGGCAAATTTGTAAAATAAACTTAAAACCAAAAATAAACTTAAATACACAAAAAAATATATAAAGGGGTGAAGCGGCAAAATAAAAAAATACTACTTTTATAACTGTAAAAGGGTAGTACATTAATAAATCTTTAAATGGATTACCCTCTAATAAAAGAGAAAAATCTTTGACCTGCACTTAAAAAGGGTTTTAGTTTATTTAGCGTAAAAAAACGTAATATGACTATTAATACGCTAATATATTTGTATGCTATAAAACAAAACAATATTTGCTGTTTGCAATTTGCTACTTATATCACAGATGACATCTATCTTTATATAATTGACCCCTTTAAACTAGCAGATTGCCTGAAACAAAAAAAAATCTAAACACATATCTACGTTTCGGTGGCAAGTCGGCCACCGTTATCAAGATAAACTTAAAAGAAAAATATAATATTAATTAAAATTAAAATTGTTGTTATAAAATTAAAGAAATTCTAAGAACTCTTACTCTACCCAACTAGGATCTTTAAATAAATGAATCCGTGACAACTAAAGAACATATCTAACAATTTATTAATCAGTATAAAAGTTAGCATATATTTTGTGCAGGTTTTTTATACGCCTTTCCATAAGCTTTTTTATCAGCGGTCGATGACCCTATTTGGATAATTATTTAACTAAATTTTGAGTAACTTACTTTCCCATTAACATTTTTTTTTAAATATTAAGGATAGAGTTACTTATTTTCCTTATTTCTATTACAGTATGTTTTAAAAAATCGCTTTTATTTGCGAAAGCTAATAAAATAAGTTATTTTACGCTACTGCTATATATGCAATTTATGCAGAGGTTTCTTACAGTTTTTTTTGTTGATATAAGTATTGTGTTTGTTGATTACTTCATAAAAAAAGATATTAATTTTTTCTCAATTTCTAATATTTGTACAATGCAATTAGCTTTAAAAATGGATAAACGTCAACATCCAGAAAAAAATATTTCAGCGCCAAAATGGTATTTTAAATTTATGTAAAACATTAATCAGATTTCATTTCTGTTTAAACACCTTGCCCCCCTTTTCTACATTTTCGTCAATGATGTTAACACATCCCGTGCCTGAGCAGTTGCAGTGCATGCTTAAACAATTCAAAATACTATTCCTGCACTCACAGTGCAGTGAGGAACACTCATAGAAAAATGAAACAAACATTTGTTTCATTTTTCTATGGGAACACTGAAGATCTAGATTTTCTTCGCTACCGGTATTACCTGTAGGCAATTAGAGCCTGTACATTCGTTTTTTAAATTGGCTGCACATTCCCTACTCTTTAAATTACAGGTAGCATTAATTCAGCGATTATCACCAAGTACAGCAGTGGCTCAATGAGAAGAAAAATTCGCTTAAGTGGGGGTGGAAAAAGATCGAGGAATTCCTGAGACCACACGCTACATCGCGTCCCGGTGTTCCTCAAGGACTACTTTCCCTTATCGTATGCGCATGCAAAGACAAATTTGTATATAAGTGTGAGTGCAGAAAGAGTGTTTTAAATTGTTCAAGCATATGCTCAGGCCAGAGACATGCTCATCATTGACGAGGATGTAGAAGAGAAGGGTCAGGTGTTGGGAGAAGACTAAAACCTCATTTATGATTTATATTTATTGAAAATAGCATTTAACATAACTACATGGTTTTTCAATATTGTTTTCTTGCAGATTTCAATATCTTTTGCTAAGTAGAGATGCAGCATACATCCATATTACATGCATAAATATGATTCATAATAATATTGTTGATTTATTTTAGTTTATCATAATGATATTTCTTTGTTTATCTCAACAAATCTGAAAAATCTGTAAACATTCACTTGTATTTTTTTATTTTTCCTATTTTTAGCGTGGTTATGTACAGAATCATTTTTGTTTACAATTTAATGTAGATATGATTCTTCATAAATTACCTTTTTTTAAGATGTGGAGTTAGATTGCACCGTACTAGATCTACAAGCTATATTCTTAAAATATAACGGAAATTAACTGGATTACACCAAGTGACAACGAAATCACTAACCAAACTTTTTACTTTGTTAAAGAAAAACATAACGTTTTTAAGTTTTAGAATGATATATACCTTACTTATGAAAAATTAATTTTTGAAATTTAGGTAATGCACCTGTCCGAAAAACACGTTTTTAATGACTAAATAAAACATTTTTACTTCCGCTTTAACCGGAAGTAACCTTAAATTTTAAATTTTAAATAGCACCCTGCATATATTTTTAGCCTACCTGATCCGCCCCAAAATTCTCTTTTCAACTATGTGTTACACTTGTTATTTAATTTAAAAATGACTGCCAATATCAATTTTTTTACAAAATTTTTAGTAGGCCATGATGTGACAATTACAAATTATCCGCATGTAAAAGCCGTTGAGATGTGAAGAATAAGTTGTAAAAATATTTGTGATTTTGTTACTTTTTATCCAATTAATAAGAGTTAGGAATAAAGGTTAATTTCAAAAATTTTAAAAATGTATTTTTTTAACGCTTAATATCTTAAAATCCAAAATAGGAGACTTCAATTTTATTTAATGTAACTTTGGATCAAACATTTACTATTTCATAAAATTTATCAGAACTAGTATGAAGAACTGACTTTTTATTAAAATGCCAAATTATACATATCTACATTTCTCCATGATAATTGTTTAGTTTACATTTGTGTAACAGGTTTAATTATTAATTAAATTTCATTGATTTGTTCCAAAAAATTGTCTTTTCATTTCATAGATCTCTTAATATGTTTAACAATTTTGTTATCCCTATGCTGGGGTATTACACTGCCTACCTGTCGAATTATTGTTACCAGTACTTATACTTATTATAAGAATTTGCGAATTAATGTAGATATGTATAATTCTGCGATTTTGATAAAAAGTTCAGTTGTGCTTGCCAATTAATTTTTATAAATTAAATAAAGTAGTAAATGTTTGATCCAAAGTTAAATTAAATAAAAATTGAGGTTTTCTATTTTGGATTTTGAAATATTAAGCGTTAAAAAAATATATTTTCAAAAAATTTTTATATTTAAACTTTATTTCTAACTCTTATTAATTGGATAAAAAGTAACAATATCACAAATATTTTCACTTGGCCTTTTTCTTCACATCTCAACGTTTTTTTTACATGCTGAATTTGTAATTGTCACGCCTACTAAAATTTCGAAAAAAAAATCTATTTTGGCAGTCATTTTAAAATAATATGACAAGTGTGACATATGGTTCAAAAAAGCATTTTAAGGCGGATCAGGTAGGTCAAAAATATATACCGAGTGCTATTTAAAATTTAAAATTTAGGGTTACTTTCGGTTAAACCGGAAGTAAAAAAAATAGTTTTAATTAGCTATTAAAAGCGTGTCCTTATGACAGGTGCATTACCCAAATTTCACAAATGAATTCTAGTAAATAAAAAAAGTTATGGCTGTTTCATGTCCGCTGTGTCACCCGGTAGTGTCATCAGAAGCTGATTTTAAATATAATTACATCTGCAATACTTTAGATTTAAACGAAAATAGCCTAAGTTTTGATAGTTTTACTAAAAGCCATTCCTGATATAAAACTTATATTATGTCCTACACTTATCTTTGTTTCTTCTTGAGAAAATGGCGATTTAGAATGTCCAACCGACCACACCTCATGCAGCTATATGGGAGTACAAAAAAGTCTATATCTAAGAAATTATTAGACATTTCTAATGTAAATCCAGTGTTTAATAAAAGGCGACACTTTCGGTAAAGCATCAGCAGATAGAGTCTTCATAATATGCAGTGGTTTGGACATTTTTAATTGCCATTTTCTCAAAACCCAGTAAAGATAGGTTTCAGATGTTACAGGTTTTATATCAGAAATTTCTTGTAGAGTTCAAATCTTAAAAAGTATCCAGGGTTTTCAATTTAAAATATCAAAATTCACGTCACTTACGATCAAACCAGAAGTGACAGGCATATGTTATTATATTTATGTTTTACCTATCTATTATTGATCTATAATATCTTAGAAACGGAATATGTTATGATAGCAATAATACCTGCTATCACACCTAAGGCATTATAAGCGGGCATTATGATAATGCCCGCTTATAATGCCCTAATGCGCTAATATGGAAATTTTATTGCTTATCCAATTTTATTTCTCTCACAATAAAGATCAAGTTTATACAAAAAATAATTTTTTCTTTAAACAATACTAAAAATTAAGGTAATTATTGCATATACGGTTTTCTTCTATTTTTGGATTATATGGTAAAATTTTTATATAGTCATATTCCAGTGTCCTTAGGGATTGCAAATATACTACCGGAGAAGAGAAATTATGTGTTTTAATATTTTTTATTTTAATTTGAAAATTTAAAATTACCATTGATTTTCTCCATATAATGCGAAAACTCCCCATTATGACAAGGAACGTCAGCGTGCAGTGTTGCCAAATCAGAGTCTTTTCGAATACGTTCCCGCATTTTCACGTCTGAAATATAATTGGGAAAAATAAAAAGCCGCTTTAACTAACCAAAATTAACCATGACCAACTGTTTAGACAAATTCAAGAGCCCCTAGTCGGTCATGGTTAGTTTTGGTAAGCAAAGCAGCTTTTTATTTATCCCAATTATATTTTAGACAGAACCAGAATATTTGATGGCCGAAAATTATTAAGTCCGGCAACACTGTTGATACTTATTTTGAATTTGACAATGTAGAAAGAATGTGTTATCAGATATTAAATTTATTTCTAACCTATATTTTTTTAAATTTAAATTAAAAGTTGTTTTTCCCGATTTTCTGCGTATTTTGTCAATAGATTTCTGTTTCTGTGTGTTATGTTTAACTAAATAATTATCAATTTATACGTTTTTACCCCGCCCAGCACTCAAATTTACTCCAAGATCCCGTAAGTTTATTTGGTTGAAAAAACAAAAATTAAACACAATTTCTCTTCTCCGGTAGTATATTTGCTATCCCAAAGGATACTTAAATGTAATTTTATTAAAAAAAATCATAAAATCCAAAAATAGCAGAAAACCGTATATGCAATTGTTACCAAATCATTTATTATCAACAACATCAACTGCCCTATCTAATACAAAGTAAAGGATTAGCAGAAATTGTTGGTGGTTCCGGCAGGACCTTAAACTAGGAAGAGTATTCATATTATGAATCATAGATCTGGACACTATGTAGAATTGCATTTTCAAAGGTTTCAGGAACCACTTTTTAGATCTGTTGTCATATTTTGTGTGAAGGAAAGCAAAAAACACCTTATCTTAAGAAAATAGTACTAGCACCAAAAGGATAATAATTGTCACCTTCCCTTTGTGTTTTAGAGATTACCCAGGGACTTAGGGCAATTATAGGTAATTATTGCATATACGGTTTTCTTCTATTTTTGGATTATATGGTAAAATTTTTATATAGTCATATTCCAGTGTCCTTAGGGATTGCAAATATACTACCGGAGAAGAGAAATTATGTGTTTTAATATTTTTTATTTTAATTTGAAAATTTAAAATTACCATTGATTTTCTCCATATAATGCGAAAACTCCCCATTATGACAAGGAACGTCAGCGTGCAGTGTTGCCAAATCAGAGTCTTTTCGAATACGTTCCCGCATTTTCACGTCTGAAATATAATTGGGGAAAAAATAAAAAGCCGCTTTAACTAACCAAAATTAACCATGACCAACTGTTTAGACAAATTCAAGAGCCCCTAGTCGGTCATGGTTAGTTTTGGTAAGCAAAGCAGCTTTTTATTTATCCCAATTATATTTTAGACAGAACCAGAATATCAAAATTTGATGGCCGCAAATTATTAAGTCCGGCAACACTGTTGATACTTATTTTGAATTTGACAATGTAGAAAGAATGTGTTATCAGATATTAGATTTATTTCTAACCTATATTTTTTTAAATTTAAATTAAAAGTTGTTTTTCCCGATTTTCTGCGTATTTTGTCAATAGATTTCTGTTTCTGTGTGTTATGTTTAACTAAATAATTATCAATTTATACGTTTTTACCCCGCCCAACACTCAAATTCACTACAAGATCCAGTAAGTTTATTTGGTTGAAAAAAAAAAAAATTAAACACAATTTCTCTTCTCCGGTAGTATATTTGCTATCCCAAAGGATACTTAAATGTAATTTTATTAAAAAAAATTCATAAAATCCAAAAATAGCAGAAAACCGTATATGCAATTGTTACCTCCAGAAATTTCTTGTAGAGTTCAAATCTTAAAAAGTATCCAGGGTTTTCAATTTAAAATATCAAAATTCACGTCACTTACGATCAAACCAGAAGTGACAGGCATATGTTATTATATTTATGTTTTACCTATCTATTATTGATCTATAATATCTTAGAAACGGAATATGTTATGATAGCAATAATACCTGCTATCACACCTAAGGCATTATAAGCGGGCATTATGATAATGCCCGCTTATAATGCCTAATGCGCTAATATGGAAATTTTATTGCTTATCCAATTTTATTTCTCTCACAATAAAGATCAAGTTTATACAAAAAATAATTTTTTCTTTAAACAATACTAAAAATTAAACTTTATTTCCAAAATAAAAATTACAATTTTGAAATGTCCCGGAAAATGTAGCTGATCCCACTATTGAATGGTCGATGGTATTGCGAAATGTCTATATTTTCATAGACCATCAACGTAGACCTTAGGGTGGAATACTTGGTCCAGAGAGAGTTCGGACTGTATTTTTCCGACTAAAAATAATAAAGTTTGTTAAACATATGTATTAAAATAAAATCAATAACTTACCAGTTCCTGGAAATATACCATTAAAACGTTTTCGGTTATTTGAAGAATTGCGTTCGCATCTTTCCAAATACCAAATTTTCGGTCGCTTTTATGGCCTTTTCTCTTATATTTTGTGGAATTTCTTCCATTTTGAGCAAATCGTTAAATAAAAAATGCCAACTGACTAACTGACAGAAACATCAAAGTCAAACTTAACACATTATCTACTTACGTATACAGGTACAGGTGCAACTTATTTTTTATATTGCGAATAAATAATGTAATTAGTCATTGAAAAACTCTTTTTTGGGTAAAACATAAAGCATTGTATGCACCACGGGCTTTACTGGACTATAATGCCCATCAGGTCGAAATCTCGACCTTCAGGGCATTATAGTCCCAGTAACGCCCTTGATACATAAATAGCTATTAAAACCAACATCCATGACACAATATATAATATTTAAATTTGAAGTCGATATGTTTTTATTACAGAAAATGAAAGGCTTGAAAATGATTTTGTTGTCACTCAAAAGTGAAAATATATCAAAGCTTATTTTAAATTGTTCTGAAATGGCTACTTAGTAAAAATATTACCCCAGCGCAATAAACAAATAAGAATCTACGTTATTGGCAATAATTATTGATTATAACCTGGAATTAATTTGAATGAAATTTTTGGACATACAGGGTTTTTTTTTTTTTTTTTTTTTTTTTTATATGGCAACAGGCTAATCAGCCATTCAGCCAGTCAAAAAGTGTTACTTAAAAAAAAAGGAGTCTTGTATTTTATTTATTATAATCATTTATCATGCTAATAACAGAGGGTAAATGCAAGCTAAACCTATTACATATATGACAGGGACACACTTCACGCCACTGGGGTCGATCAGGGCGACTTTTTCTTTAAACAAACAAAGAAGACCACTTAAAAAAAAAAGGGAAAAAACATTAGGATAAAAATTGGGTAAGACTAACCTACTGCCTACTATTAAGAAGCATCAATCCTACATAAAAGTAATTTATAATTTTAAATTTACTCTGTTTAGAAACGAAATCAATGCATTATTTACCTTTGTACTCTCTAGGGCTAAAAGATTAAGGATGTTAAAGGGACAAACAGTTTTACACTCTTTAATTAAAACATTATACAGGTTGTTGGTCTCAGCTGTATATTTATTACAATAAAAAAATATATGATCTAGGTCACACTTAACATTACAAGTATCACATTGATCTGAAGGTAATATTTTGATTTTGTACAGATGAGCAGGATAACAAGCATGTCCAAGTTTCATGCGTATAATTGTTGTTATGTATTTCCTAGGGACAGTCAGATTTTTATGCCAGTAATTACGTGGAATTTCAGTTACAAGCTGAGTATATCTTGTGGGTTTATTTTTGCAATATTCTTTCCATCTTATATTCCATTTATTGGTAATATTTGTTTTTGCAATATTATATCCGTCATTTAAGTTGAGAGAATAATTAGCTGCTGTACCATTAATAATACTATCCTTTGCTATAAAATCTACTAGCTCATTATACTTAAGTCCTGTGTGTGCTTTAACCCATATGAAAAAGACTTGTTTGCTACGCAATGTTATTCGGCGCAGCAATTTTTTAATTTCCCATAATATTGGGTTGTCTTTATAGATCCAGGATTTATTGTTCTGTAAGGCTTTAAGCACAGACATAGAGTCAGACAGTATTACAAAGTGGTGATGACTAGAGTCCACTATAAATTTGAGAGCTTCGCAAATTGCTATGGCTTCACATGTAAAAATGCTAAGGTTATTGTCTATTTTAAATTTAAGTTTGATATTAAGTTTTGTGATATATACTCCAGCTCCACTACCATTTGCATTTTTTGAGGCATCTGTATATATATGAATAAAATCATTAAATTGAGATATTTCGGATTTTAAAATCGCAGCATTCAGTTCATTGTTATCGGTAAAGGGTGAAAATTTAACATTGATGTCTTGAAAAGAGCTATGGTACTCGTAATCGGTGGAGTTAAAAGGTTCGACCAGATTAAGGATGTCATTAAAATTTCGAAAAGCTTCGCAGAGAGGAGGTGAATTTTTATGTTGCCAATATTTGTTATTTAGATCATATGTATTTAATCTTGATATATTAGTAAGTAATTCGGTTTTTAAAAAGGCTTGTTTAAGTAAAAACTTAATGCTTAATGCCTCCCTGCGTAAACACAGAGGAGGTTCTAAAGCTTCAACTAAGAGAGCTTCTACTGGAGAGGATATCATAGCTCCCAAACAGACTCTAAGAGCTTTGCTTTGTATACGATCAAGTTTTGTTAAATAGGTTTTACAAGTAGAGCCATATAGGAAGCTGCCATAATCTAGTACTGATCTAATATATGATTTATAAAAAACTAAGGACGTTTGCACGTCACATCCCCACCAAGTTTTTGAAACAGATCGTAGAAAATTAATGCCTTGGACATACAGGGTTTGTTTTGTGTGATTTTAAACGTAAGTATAAACTTTATTGTAATCCTTTCGACTTGTGGATCTGTAATATGATTTTCCCTACATAGAAGAAGCACTTTAAATAAATAATAATATGTATTTATTTTTGTTTATTATTTACTCTTAATAGTAATTTTAAAGTAGTATTGGGCTAAATAATTATTTAAATTTACTTATGATCAGCGCACCACAGCCAAACAAATTATTTAAAAATCTTGGCTAAACGGTAAAGCCTCTATATTTTCAGTACACTTACTAAATTCATTTCATTTAACATTCATTACACCTAATTAACAATTTGTTATATCTAATTAACCATAATATTTATAAAAGTAATGCTTAATAATATGGAATACAAAAAAAAATAAAGCAATAAAAAAAGCATCTGAAGCCTTAAAAATGATTACAATGTATGAGTAAAAAAATAATTTAAAGTTTTGTTTAGGTGTTAGGGGTTATAAAAGTTAATAAAAATTGTAAAGTAAATAAAGTTAAAAAAAAAGTTATTCTGAATCTGAGACCGAATCAAAGAAATTATACTCATCACTCAAAGACTCTCTTGTTCTCTTTTTTATACCTTAAATCTATTTTAGTGATCCATTTTCCAATTGAAGACGCGCAAGGGAAAAAGTCGGGCAAATTTTTCATCCATCCTTGTAAAACTGTGTGGGGTGGTAACATTTTTTTTTCTTTATAAAGTTTATAAATTATAGCACAGATGTAATTAAGCATTTGAGGTTTTATTTTAGTTTTAACCGCTGCTACTTTTTGGGTCATATTTTTCTTATATAATCCGTCTGAAACTTTGCATGTTTTTTTATCATGTATTTTTTGCATTTGTTAGGGCTTCAGATGTTTTTTTCATTGCTCTATGACAGCTATTATCGTTTTGAAAAAAAATATTTTAAATATGTCCAGGTGCGACTGCGCTTTTTTTGAT
>JAHBCN010010783.1:0-30680 GCA_019359885.1 Listronotus oregonensis | reverse complement strand
AAACACGTGATTATAGATACTTAAATATGTTTTATTTTTTTGTGGCGGATTCATGTTTCATTTTTTTTTATTTGGGAAAATGAGACCTTTTCCAGGTCCCAGAGAAAGGGTTTTTCCTATTGCCCCCTATAAACTTGCATTTTGTCTGCAACAAAATAAAAAAACCCCCCCAAAAAAAGAAATCACAAATATTAATCTATGTTCCGGGGAAAATTTTTTTCCGTTGTAAGGGGTTAAACTAAAAAAAAAATTAAAAACTAAAAATTTCATAAAATTTAATTTAATTTTTGTTTTAGCCCATCTTAAAACGGTGGTCGATTTCCCCGGGGAAACTACCCCAATATTTGTTTTTTTTGGGTTTTTTGGGGGGGTTTTCTTTTTTTTCCCAGGCGATCTGGGGGTTTATAGGGAAAAATAAAACTGGGGGTCACCCCCTTTCCCCGGGGGCCCGGGGAGCAAAAAAACCCCCTTTTCCCCAAAAAGTTTTTAAGTATCCCAAATATTATAGATACTTAAAAAATTTTTTTTAACAACTTTTTCATAATATGAAGTCTTAATTTTCCCCATGTACAGGGAGCTTTTTTTTGGGGGAAAAAAAAGATGAAAAAAAATTTTTTTCATGGTCTTTTTTTTGACAAATGGGGCGAATTTTTTTTTTTTTTCAGCCCCCCCCCCCATATTTTGGTTATCTTTACAACAAAAGTAAAAATTAATATTATAAATTTTTACTTTTTGAATCCAGGGGTTTTTGGGTTTTTTTAAAAATTTAATATTTTTTCAATATAAAAAACATGATTTTTCTTAGGGAATAGGGGATTTTTTTTAATTTTTTAAAATTTTAAAATTTTTTTTTAAAATTTTTTTAAATAATTATTTTTTTTTTTTTTTTTTTTTTTTTTTTTTTTTTTTTTTTATGCTATATAGGATAATTTAAATTCGGCTCTCACCATTAAGATCTAAAAAAGTTGGGGAAAACGAACATGGCTAAAAAAGGTTGCACTTTTTTTGGGGAAAAACATTTCATGTTTAGAGAGTTTTATAATTTTAAATATTTTTGAAGATAAAAGAAAAAAACCGAAATTAAGAAAAATTGTTATTTTTTTTTTTTTTAAAAAAAGGACCCTGAAAAAACGCAACTACAACAAGTTATTTTTTTTGGGGAATTAAAATTAACTTATACCTTAAATCCTGTCAAAAGATCCGGTCAATCCTGTTGGCATTTTAAAAAAAAACCGATGGAACCTACTCTGAAACTGGCGGGGGAAATTTTTGGGATTTTGCTCCAAACACATCTACCAGGATCAAAGAAACTCAATTTAAAGAGACCTACCCAGACGTCAATGTTGAATATTCGGCCCACAAGAAGCGACTGGGGGAATAGCAAAAAAACATAACCTACGAAAAAAAAAGTGGGCAATTGAATCATTTGAAGCCTACAAAGCACCTGGACCTGATGGGATAATCCCAGCACTACTAAAACGGGGAAAACAAACCCTAGTTCCACTTTTTTCAAACTCTTCCGTGCAAGCCTAGCAAAAACCCTTTTTCCAAATGCAGGGGAAACAGACTAAAATGGTCTTCATTCCAAAGCCGGGTAAGGACTGCTCCCAGGAAAAAAGGGGCTTAGACCAATTGATTGTCGCTTTTATGAAAAAAACAAGGAAAAAAATGATCGACAGGTATGTCAGGGAAAACTCTTACAGAGAGGCCCTCCACAAAAAACCCAAAATCCTTTTTCAATCAAAAAAAATTTTTGGCCCCCCCCCATCATCAACTGGTGACCAGATTAGAACTCGCACTGAACAAAAGGGGAAAACGCGTTTTTTGCATTTCTTGACATTGGGGGAGCTTTTGATCGAACCTCCTTCAACTCAATGGCCGCGGCTCTTGCCAGACATAAAAGTTAACGACACCATTTGTAGGTGGATAAACAACATGTTACTTGGAGACGAGCCAAGCAACGTTATTCAGCAAAAAAAAGGAGGTGTCAGTGGTAAAAAGGGTGCCCACAGGGGGGTTCTATCCCCACTACTGTGGGATAGGGTTGACGAACTCCTGGGGAACTGAATAATAAAGGCTTTATACCCGGGGGGGATGCGGATGACATCACTATTTGGGCGTGGGGAAGCATAAAAAAACAACCTCGGAGCTTATGCAAAGGGACTGAGAATTGTGGAGGGGGGCAAAAGGGAAAACCTTACTGTTAATCCTGGCAAAACTGCGCTAATACCCTTCACTAGACGAAGGAAGCTGGATGATTTAATATCTCCTCACTTCTTCGGTACCACATCTTGGCTATGTCCAGGAGGTAAAGAATTTTTGGATTAACCCCTGGACTCTAAGCTAACCTGGAATCCACATATGCAGAATGTAATTAATAAGGGCAAAATGGCTCTAATGGCTCCAAAGAGCTGGGGGGGAAGAATTGGGGGTTTCAGCAAAGCATAGTGCACTGGTTTACACGGCTGTGGTAAGACCCATGATAACCTACGGTTCAACTTCGGTGGCCAAAAATAGAACAGAGAAACCCCAGAGCTGGAGTTATCCAAACCCAGCGACTGCATGTCTCTGTATAACGGGACTATTAAACACTCCAACTGCAGCCATGGAAACCCTACTCCTCCCCCTTTGGTATAAATTATTAAGGGGGGAGGCAAGGATTGGGGCATACAGGCTGAAATGCAACGGCAACTGGTGCTCGGGGGCCTCCCTAGGACACGCCAGAATAACGAGCAGTATCACAAACTCAATATTTAAGATGAGCAGTGACACAATCCCAAAAAACGGATAAATACACACAGACCATACAAAACCCAGCTTACCTGGGGCGGTAGTGAGCGATCTCCGGTTTGGGTCTGGGAAATTTGGTTTGGTATACCGATGGATCCAAGACTGACAATGGAGCCGGCGCAGGGAAAAGGTATGACCCTAGGTTTAATGCTTATGCTTCCGGGAAAATGCCACGTTTCCAGGGGGAAATGTCATTGAACTTGGCTGCAAAGGGCGGGAGGAGATATAGGGCAGGGAATTACTATTTTTCTGATAGTCAAGCGGCCTTGGTTTGGGCCCTCTCAACAAGTCAACTCAAGGTTGGTTTGGAACTGTCTGCAATGCCTCCTAAACCTGGCTAACCACAACAAATTTTCATTTCCTGGGGCCCAGGACACAGGGAATACAGGGCAATGAAAATGCAGACTCCCTGGCCAGGCGAGGCTCCGCAGCAATGTTTTGGGTCCTGAACCTGTTTTTGGAATACCAAAAGCCTCGGTTCGTGGCTCAGACTCGGTGGATTCAAACACAACATCAGTCATACTGGAACCACATTCCCAAGGCAAAATCACACTAAATCAATGTTGGAATCACCATCGAAAGAACAAGTGAACTACTAAAAACTAAATAGGAATCAGATTAGAATAGTGACAGGATTAATAACCGGACACTGCACCCTAAAAAACATTTGCACACTATGGGCATCTATAGAAAAGAACCCATTTGCAGACTATGTGACGAAGAGGAAGAGACGCCTCTCACATCATATAAGTGCCCTGCACTTTACGGGAAAGACAAATCAAAACCTCATGGTGGACACTAACCACCAGGGGCTGGAACCAGAAAAGAACAGTAAAAGGGCTACTACACCTGTCTAAGGTGTAAACCTTTAATGAAACAAATACACAAGAGATACAACAAGCCCTGTAGGCTGCAGTGTCGAGGCGGACAAAACCTCAACTTTTTGTATTTAGATTTCAATCAATCAATCAAGCTTATACCTTTGAATCCTTTATTTCCCCCTTAAAAATTGTGACAAGTATATATTTTTAGTAAAGTTAAGTTAAACAAAGAGAGAAAAGCAAGTTATAATTTTAAAACTTTTTTTTCAGATTAAAAACGCTTAACAAAATTTAAAGTTAATATGGCCTTTTTTTCCCAGTTTTTTAGTATTAGCCTTTCAGCTAAATGAAACTTCGTTTTATAAACCTACTAATAAATATAAGTGTTTTTAAAGTAACAATAAAAATTTCATAATTAAAAATCCTAATCAAATAGTTTAAAGAATAATGTATACAAAAAACATTACAGCTAAAATTCAAAATGATGACGTTCCTAGATAAACGCATGCGTCTAATTAAATTTGAAATTTTATTAACAGTCTAAGAAATATTTCATTTTCTAAGTGTTCTAAATTGTGCCACAATTAATTTTAAAGGTCTTCTACAGTAGCATATTGTTTCTCCTTATAAATTCTGTTTTTGAGAGTGTCTTATAAACACTAATTTAAAATTGTAAGGTTATAAGGACCTTGACTGCCACCTTATAGGTTTTGCATACCTATTTACTTATGCGAAATTATATTATTTAAATATTCACAGATTGCTCTAGTATTGTGTGCAGGAGCCTCGTCATGTAGGAATCAAAATTCTTTATAATTGTCAAGAGGTAAATTACACAGATCCACAAAAAAAGTGGTTGCTGGGTGTCGGACTAGGATTTTCTGGCGTACTTTTTTTCGCTGAACACGAATCTAAAGTCAAAATTGAGGGTCAAACAGCAAAAAATCGAGAAAAGACATATTTTCAGATATTACCTACTAAAACATCAATATCTCAAAGACTATAAAAGATACACGAAATTTTATATGACACGAACTATGTATTTTTACAAGACCTTTATTTTCTGTTTTATAACTTTTTTGTCTAAATGTAATATTTTTTAGGTTATAATCAAAAAATCGAATTTCCAGGATTTTTTCAAAGTATATCCCTAGAAAAAAATTGAAAATTTTTTTTATTTTTGGAATTTTTTACTGCAAATTTTAAGTGATTTGGGATTTAACTAAATAAAATAAATGATTTACAATTAAAAAAACCAAAAATCACAGTAATAAAAAAAACCCTATTTTGGGACAGACATTTTTTGTCAAAATTACATTTTCGTTTATATCCCTTTATCATTTACCTTATCAAAGATGTTTATATAACTTTTTATTTAAACGATTTGAAATGCTTAATTTCTTGTTTTATGAAATTTTTTGTATCTCTTAGAGTTTGTTTAGTCGTAGTCCAAACATTTCGCGGTAGCAGGATTCTGCCGGTAAATGTACCGTCGGTTTTTTAAGTTTTTTTAAGTTTTTTGCTGTTTGACCTCCAATTTTGACTTTAGATTCATGTTCAGCAAAAAAAATACGCCAGAAAATCTTAGTCCGACTCCCAGCATACACCACTTTTTTTTTGTGGACCTGTGTTATCGGAATTTCTTAAAATCGGTTTTCCAAAAGTGAGAGTATTATGCGTATGTGTTTGTTGCCTCTTTGAATATACGTATTAAAAAAAAATTGTGTTGTTTTCGTACAGTTTTTGTCAGATTTGTAGAACAGTTTTACCATATCGTTATTAGAAAATTTGCTCAGGCGAATCTCTTTTAAAACGTAATTAATGACATTTAATTTTTACGAAAACAAAAAAAATTTGCCAGAATCAAGGTCAACTAAGACGATATATATATATATATATATATATATATATATATATATATATATATATATATATATATATATATATATATATATATATATATATATATATATATATATATATATATATATATATATATATATATATATATATATATTATTTTAATAAATAAGGTTATAAGCATTTAAATGATAACATGCTTTTTATTGTTGAAATCGGATTAAAAAGAACTATTAACCCATGTAAAAATTTAGTATAGCCCAAAAAAAAATACAGTGGATGAAGGTGGCCGAATAACCAATCGTTAGATGTGAAATTTGAAAACACTACTAAATAGTGTGGAAAAATTAAAGGTGTAAAAGTAAGGCGTGTTGTTTAATTCATCGATGAATCGTGCGCACTAATCGCTGTTTCATCAAGCCGTTTTTAAATTAATTGATGAAAAAGCGCTGAAGAAAGATGGCCGTTGTTTTAGTATTATATGGACAAGGATAAAACTAGCGGTAATCTAGTGTGACGTCACGATAGATTTCAGCGCTAAACCATCTGATGAATTTAACAAAACGCCTGTACAATCTGTTTTAAAATCTGATTTAAAATGGAGCCAGAAAAAAATAAAAACGATTTGGTTTTTCTCGGATATCTCCGGAAAAAGGGCATATTGTTGGTCCCTTAAATGCGCAACTCTGCCTCAATTTAACAATTTTCGTATCTTTTATAATTTTCAAGATCCAAATGGTAAGGGTCGAATTTAAATAAATCTGTATTATTTCGTTAGGTACCCTAAAAGAACGCAAGTACAACAAGATATATTTTTTAGAATTTAAAAAAAGCTTATACCACTTAAATCCTTTATAAAACCCCACTCAAAAAATTATTATCAAGAAGTTGGGAAAATTAATATTTTGGAAATATTGAAGTACAAATATGGGTGGTTGACCGATACCTTTATTCTTTTGTTTGTAAACTCTTTATATCACCACCAACTATGCAAATTCAATTTTAAAATTACAAAAATCGATTTAAGGTCTAAAAATATGAAATAAATATTAATTTTTAAAAAGATCTTACCCGACGTAATTTAATGATTCAAAAACAATAAGATACATACTAGGCTGTCCCGTCCGTGTATGGGGATTTTTTTTTGTGAGCTACGACTACGCAAGTGGTATCAAAAACTGCGTTTTGATACAGAGATTACGATTATCATTAAATTTAATTAAATATTTGTCATCTTAAGGCCTCTACCGGTCCTTGAAGTATCTAAAATTGGCCATTTTTAGGGGTTTCTAACATTAACTCTAAATAAATCATACAAAATTTTGAGCTCCGGCTACGCAAGAGGTATCAAAAGTTGCGTTTTGATACAAAGATAACGATTATTATTAAATTTAATTAATTTGTCATCTTAAGGCCTCTACCGGTCCTTGAAGTTTCTAAAATTGGCCATTTTTAGGGGTTTCTAACATTAACTCTAAATAAATCATACAAAATTTTGAGCTACGGCTACGCAAGAGGTATCAAAAGTTGTGTTTTGATACAGAGATTACGATTATTATAAAATTTAAATAAACATTTGTCATCTTGAGGCCTCTACCGGTTCTTGAAAATGGGAATTGAACTTTCGGAAACTGACTTTTAGAAAGATAAGAATGCCGGTAGAGCCCTGAAGATATTTTTTTTATTAATTTTATGGTAACCTACAACTTTTAACGCAACTTTTGAGGGGTCTTATGTAGCGAAATTTAAAAATAAAATATTAAGGGACAAACTAATACAAACACACAAAAAAAATCATATGTTTGGTTCATATCTCGAAAAATATTAAATTTGACAAAATTCCAATTACACCACTAGATTCTACGTAAAAATGCCTACTAACATTAGTTTTTACTTTTGTTGTAAGTTACAAAATAACTAAAACACGAGAAGGGTTCAAAAATGGAAAAAATGAGCCATAAAAAATCTTTGTGTCATTTTCCGTTTCGTCAAAAATTAGCGACATCTTGCAAAAACGGCAAGTCTCTATCTCCAAAAATAACCGACATGCACTGCAATTTAAACGAAATCCGGACACCCTGTATGTTTGTATTCCTATTCAAATCCTATGTCTTGCCGAAGCCAAAATAAATATATATTGTGTAGCATCATTTTTTTATTTAAATCTATAGCATGATGTTCCGTATTTTCATCCTCTATGTTTACATAATCCATTAGTCGTCATTTAATCCTATAAATCGAACCGATATGAAGCCCAACAAATCATATGGTAAACATGAAATATTACCACTATTGTTCTTTCAGCCACAACTTCGGTTGAAATCCGAGACAGAATCTCCACAATAAAATATAATGTACGACCTATGTGGTTATTCCGATAAAAAGACTACCGTGAGGCATAATTCAAGTTTTTGACAACAGGACACTCATTTATTTTTTATATACGTGCTCAAAGAAAGTAAATTCGAACTTGTTAACGAGTTTCGGGTAATTAATAATGATGCCTATTTCAAATTTATTCATAAAAATGTTTATCTATACAACCGTGCGTAAATTATGTTTTTACACACCCATATTAGTGCGGTAATTATTACTTTAACGCACAAGTGCGGTAAAAATCATTTTAAAGCACTAGTGTGGTAAAATATTAATAAACAATTTTAACTTGAATTTTAATTGAAATTATAATTATTGGCATTTTTAACTTAACACACAAAAATAACTTAAAAATTTAACAACTTTAAACAACTAAATAAAAAAACTTAACTGAATAACAACTAAAAATTATAAACCATAAACTATAAATTAAATTATTTTCACAATTTTATCGTTATGCTGGAATTTGTAATATGATATGGTAATCGAAGGTAAGCGTCCAAGAGTTGAACTACTTTCTGGTTCTATGATTATTTCGGTAGAGCTTCTAGATTGCGAACTTTCCTTTAAAACTGTAATCTCCTAATTTAGGCTTGGCGCTGTGCTGATTTTTCTTGCAACTAGGAGTTTATTTTCGACCGATTCTTCGACGTAGGTCTCCGCCACTCCCGACGATTTCCAGTCACCATGACGTTTCAGGGTTAAGATATCTCCCCCAGAATCAGCCAATAAGGTGGTAGAAGTCCTCCGAAAACAATGACCGGTAAACTTGGTCGGATCATTTAGTTTTAAAAATTGGGCTATTTTGGCCGGTATTTTTCCCATTGTGTTGATACCTTCAGGTTGAGATTTACATTTTTCCTTATTATAAAAAGTGAAGAGTCGATTGTGTGGAGTATTAGATGGCCTAAGATGTATATACTTTTTGTATATTTCGACTTCTTTACCACACAAAACGAATTTTCTGCTTGTGTGGTTTTTCGAGTCGGGAATTGTTATAACCAAGATCGCCCCTTCCTGTTTGACATCCTTCAATTTTATATTTGTAAGATCCTCCCTCCTACACGCTCCAGCTATTCCAACTCCAAGTACCACCTAAAACAAATATTATTTTACATTATACGATGCATTTTTTTATCATGCATTATAGATATTTGGGTTGAAAAATGTTGACCCAATGTTAACTTTTCTCCCACACTGTATTAAATACTGAAATTTTACACATGCGTAATTTGAAACACCAGGTATCTAATAAATGAACGTTTTTTTTTAAATGAACATCAATAACATATAAAAAAATTAAGAGAAAAACTTCATTTTTCTTGAACCTTGTCCTATTTCTGACAGTGACTATGACTGACAACTTATATAATTATTGATGCAAATTATAGATTTTTGCAAATATATATATATATATATATATATATATATATATATATATATATATATATATATATATATATATATATATATATATATATATATATATATATATATATATATATTTAATTTGTTGTGGATGTTTATTTGAGATAAACGTGAATTTATTAGGTATCTGGCGTCCTAAATTATGAATGTTCAGTTAAAGTGTGCGCAAAAGTTAACATTAGGACATAATTTTTCTGTATACTGACTGACTTTAATATTGAACATTAGAACCTACCTTCATCGTCAAAAAATCTATATCAGGAGCTTCTTTCATGAACTTGTTGACTTCCGCGCGCGTAAAAACCTCGGACTTCTTCTGCTTATTGCTAATGGTTTTTCTTTTCAAATAAGCTATTAATCTTGGAAATTTGTCTATCTTACAGGTTGACTTCAGCATTGAATAATAGCACCAAAGCGACTTCTTTTCCTTGAACTTATCTTCAAAATAGGCAATTAATACATCTTCATTTATGTTATTCACTTTTTTATGGGAGCACCATTAGATAAACATATCATAGGCCTTTTCGTAGCGAATTTCGGATTTCTGTGGCAGCAAGTTCGCCGTAGCAGCTTCAACTAGCCGTGAAATCTCCATATTTTCACCTGACTTTTTGACTGACAACTTCAAAGTGGCGTTGTTTTTTATTTGTCGCTATGACATCTCAATTTTCATAACAATAAAAAAAGTTAAAACATGCTGGTGACCAAGTTGGGCAATTTTAGAATATAATTAATTTGTATTTAATCAAAACGAACGGTTGTAGATAAAATAGTATACATAACTCGCGTGGTAAAGGTTTTTACTTCACTTAGCGTGTGCTAAAAACCTAGTTACCACACTTATTATGTAATATACTATTTTTTACCTAAGCAAATTGTAACAAAAAATACCTAGCTACTCTGTAGGGTGACGTTTTTTTGATGGATTACCAGAGTATTCAAAAAACTACAAGGAATAGAGTAAATCTAATGGCACATTTTCGAGTTCAATTTTCGAAACAACTGCAGCGGTGAAAACAGATCGCGGCTAATTTGTTTCGTTTCGGAGGTACAGGGTGTTTCTCAAATTTTGACAAATTCAGCACATTTTGTTTCTTGGTTTTTATAAATAAATTTTTTTCGTTATTGATACACAACATTTAATATTTATTTTCAAAAAAGAAGTTGTTTTTGGAATATCAAAATTCATAAAAAAGACATCAAGAACTTGAATATAGTATTTAAAAATTGCATTTCTTGTATACAATTTTAATATTTATTATTATTTTATCGTCTATTTATCATTTACTTATTTAATTTTTATTATTTTTTTTACGATCCATAGGCAGCAACTCGGATTTTATCTAGTCTTTAAAAAGTATTATTACTTGGCCTTGCCTTTTCCGATATCTACCTAAAAACATATGTAAAGCATCTGCACTTTATTCCGCTCTCAATATATAATTTAATAATATTATATATTTCGAAGTTTTCAAACTCCATTTCATTTAATTTAGTCAAAATTTAAATTTTAATTTTTTGCTTAAATATTATAGAAAATATTGTAGCGATCATTTATTTGTTCCTAAGCCAACTCGCATTCTACTAAAGAAAATGCGTACTCAATTGAAATTTAGAATGAATAAAAAAGGGGAAATTTGCTAATAATTTAAAATTATTATTTATTATTCTTTTAAAAGTAATAAAATTAAGATTTGATAAGTTTATTGCAATGTAGATCTTATACAGGGTGCGTTAAAATCTTATGAGGTTGTCTTAATTTTTTTTACGAATAACCAATTTCTTTCAAAATAAAAATAATGTATGTGGTGTATATAGATACGTAATTTTATTGGGAATCAAACAGTCAAATAATATACAGGGTGTCCTATTTAAAAAAAGCAAATTTAGGGTATGTCTTTAAATGCGTCTTAAATTATACTATTATGTCTTAAATTCTACATTAATATATTATTTACAATTATTTTTTCTCTTTGCTACCAACCCAAATACAAAGGTGTACTTAAATCGTCAAAATTTGAAAAACACTTTGTATTTCCAAAACGAATTTAGTTAGTTTTACTGTGCCACCCTGTACAGTGTCTTTGATTATATTTACGTGGCTTCTGGAGCCTTTATTTTTAAAGACAGAAAAAAATGTTTTATAAAATAAAAGTTGTAGGTTTTTTTCCATATTATCTTTTAAAATTATTAGTAAAAAAATATGGCACTAAAAAAATGGAAAAATATAGGCAACTTCAACCTTTTTAAATGGAACACCCTGTATATTATGCGCTACAATAAAGGATCTTTTTTTTCTGATTTTAAATATATACAGTGTGTCCCAAATTGGTGGGGAATGTATGGAGAACTTGGAAACCACGATAGATAGAAAATCGGTTAAATGGGGAAAGTTTTGGACAATTATGTTAGTAGCTAATCCCGTTTACTACATGGTTTTATCTATTTAGGTTTTTGATAAATTCTGAAAAAACCTGAAACATGCATTTTCGAAAATCGGCCATATTTTTTTATGAGTGAAAATTTTTCAAATCTGTAAAAACTTCTTCAAAGCAACTTTTTTCGTAGAATATGACCGAGTAGTCAATTTTTATTTTCTACGTTTCGGGTTTTTAGAATCATCATCAACTTTATTTTTTCATATGGACGCCATATTGGATTTTTACGCAGCCAAATAGTGCTTTTTATTCTGATTTCAACAATGTATAACATGTTATAATTTAAAACAAATATTTTCTCAGTTGGCCTTGATTCCGGCGAACGTCATTTTTTTTTGTAAACAATAAAATATTAGTAATTGGCAAAATAGATAAGCTGAACAGATATTTTACAGAAATGGGTTTGCGAACATAGCTATAACGTTAATACCGTGTTACAACAAAACTACACGTAACAAGTTAATTGAAACAAGTGAAAAAAAAACAATGAAAAGTTGCTAAACTAATATTCCTACTAAAATGAAAATGTAAAATAACGACCTAAAATTCAAAATATTGTCCATATTTCTCAACATATTAACGATATTTTTTTAAATAGTCCTAACTACCCTATAAATGGTTGACTTAGGTATGTGGAATTCTCTATCAACATCCCTGGCTGAAGATGTTGGATTTTCTTTAAAATGTTGGTTAACTTCTTAGGTCGTGGTTTTTAAAACTTCCGAATTTAAGCAAATTTGTAACCAGTTTTCTAAAGTATGTTAGTTTAGGATGCTGCCTTGCAGGAAAATTGTCGAAATACGTTTGCGCAGCTATATTAACATTTCTATTGCTTTGGAAATAACGTTGCAAAATATCAAGTATTTCTTTAAATAGTTAACCATTTCACAAAGTTGAAAAAATTTAATAACGTACCCGAGCTAACTTGATAATGACGCTAGATGACATTCGCCGGAATCAAGGCCAACTGAGGAAATATTTGTTTTTTGAAGTGGGTGAGGTTATAAACTCCTAAACTATAACATGTTATACATTGTTGAAATAGGAATAAAAAGCACTATTTGGCTGCAAAAAAATCCAATATGGCGCCCATATAAAAAAGTAAAGTTGATGATGATTCATCAACTTTACTTTTTCATATGGGCGGCATTACATTTTCTTGTAACACGTATTAACGTTATAGCTATGTTCGCGAAACCCATTTCTGTAAAATATCTGTTCAGATTATCTATTTTGCCAATTACTAATATTTTATTGTTTACAAAAAAAATGACGTTCGCCGGAATCAAGGCCAACTGGGAAAATATTTGTTTTTTGAAATAAATGAGGTTATAAACTCTTAAATTATAACATGTTATACATTGTTGAAATCAGAATAAAAAGCACTATTTGGCTGCGTAAAAATTCAATATGGCGTCCATATGAAAAAATAAAGTTGATGATGATTCTAAAAACCCGAAACGTAGGAAATAAAAATTGACTACTCGGTCATATTTTACAAAAAAAGTTGCTTTGAAGAAGTTTTTACAGATTTGAAAAATTTTCACTTATAAAAAAAATATGGCCGATTTTCGAAAATGCATGTTTTAGGTTTCCAAAATTTCTCAAAAACCTAAATAGATAAAACCATGTAGTAAACGGGATAAACTTGCTAACATAATTGTCCAAAACTTTCCCCATTTAACCGATTTTCTATCTATCGTGGTTTTCAAGATCCCCATACATTCCCCACCAATTTGGGACACAATGTATACATTGATGATATTTGGATGAACCATTTTTGAGATATTTAAGCCTAAAATATAAATGAATTGAAAAAAAATCATATTAGTATCAAGAAAGCTATGAAAACAATAAAATTGTTTTAATAAATTTGACGTATTGATATTGTAAAAAGTTGAAATTTATCATTTTAACTATTAAAAGTAGTTTGTATTGCTTTTTTGTCGATGGGCTATTCAGAAGATCAAAAAATCTCTATTATGCGTCTTTTTTATGGTAACAATAATAATGTGACGAGAGTGCAAAGGGAATATTACTTATAATATCCTTCACAACGGGTACCATCTATAGATACTATTAAATATATAGTTAGAAAGTTTATTGAACGAAAAAGCTTTAAAATGAAGAAAAGGACTGCAGCACGACATGAAAACAAGGTTTTTGATATCCTTGTTTTTTCAGGATAATTATTATACTTTTTCCATTGGACTTGCACTAACTACTTTTAATAATTTTAGAAAATCCTGAAATATCAATTTCGGATGCGGCATCTGAACTTAACAAAAGAGATTATAAAATTTATTTAACCTTAAAATTTTACAAATTTTATCCTTATAAATTTATGTCCGTTCAGAACCTTCCTGAACAAAACATGCAGGACCGACCTAAGTATGCATTGGAAATAGCTAGGTTTACGCAGCAGGATCCAAAGTTTAAAAAAAAATATTCACCGACAAGTCTTTCTTCACTTAAGCAGGAATTCTTAATCACAAAAATAAACATTATGGGTCCAGAGAAAACCCTCACCAAATTCAGCAACGTAACAATTCTATTGTTTCCATGGCTTTCTTGATACTAATATGAAACTTTTTTGTAATTTATTAATAATTTAACCTAAAATATCTCAAAAATGGTTTATCGAAATATCATCAATGTATATATATTTGAAATAAGAAAAAAATATCTTTCGTTGTAGGGATAAATGGGTGTTTTATTTAAAAGTTAAATTGCCTATATTTTTCCATTTTTTTATTGCAATATTTTTTTACTGATAATTTTAAAAGATAATATGGAAAAAATTCTACAATTTTTATATAAAACATTTTTTCTTCTTCAAAAATAAAGGCCCCAGAAGCCACGTAAATATAATCAAAAACCCTGTACATGTTCATCTATCAAGAACTAAACAGGGTCATATTTGTGGCTTTCGTACTTTAACTACTGAAATATCCATATTGTGTAATTTTTTTCTGTAAAATCTAAAAGAACACTTACGAAAGTAAATGGGGCTCTTATTTATTGACTTTTTTCTGTTACCATTTTGATTTCGTACTATCTTTGGTAACAACAAAATTAATTTAGTTTATATAAAAAATTTGCAATTTAAATTAGAAAGCACAAATAGGTAACAATTTAATACTTGTAGTGCTTAAACACAAAAGTATAAGTAAAATATATAATCAAATTAATAAACACTCTGTTGTAACTAAAAATCAATACAAAAAACGAACCAATGAATAAGGTGTCCAATTATGAAAATGGTAATTTAAAGTCTTATCTCTTTCGTTTTAATTAAAATTATTTTCTTAAGGGTTCCACAGGAATCACATTTTTTTAATATAAGGTTAGCCACAAATATGGCCCTGTTTATTTCTCGCTGAATACCTCTATAAAGGGTAGATCTGGATTTTGTTGCATTGCAGATTTTCTTGGTTATCTCTAGAGATTTTAAGACGTTACAATTATCGAATTACTTAATTAAATTTGTCTTTTTTTAAATAATATTTTATGTTTTATTTATTTATAAGTATATATATATATATATATATATATATATATATATATATATATATATATATATATATATATATATATATATATATAATTTTAATTGATATATTTATATGTAGGTAGGTATATATCAATTTATTTGTCTGTCCACGTGATTCTGAAGTTATGGCTTGAGCTGAAATCATGAAATTTGGCACAGTGGTAGTCTTAGAGTGGCTAGACCTAACGAAGCCCGTTTTTGAATTTCGCCCCGACAAAGGACAAAATATTAGGAGCAAAAATAAGTTTTATTACCTTAGCCGTACGGAAGGCGTCTTACGGAGACAGAGGCTACTTAATCTTGTCTCTCGCCTGGCGGAGACAGGCTTTTCATCTAGTTTTTTAATAATTTTTAATACCCACTTTTAAATTTTAAACATAAATTTTGCGATGCTACAGTTGATTTAAGTATTTAGATTTAAACAGCATGAAATAGGTATATTCTGACGATTTTATGTAATTAATTATTTTTTAAAATACCGTTTTATATTTTTTTTTAACTGAAAATATTTTACTGAGGTTTACAGCCTTATATACTTTATGTACTATGGATGCTTATATTAAAGTTATTAATTGACTTGAAAATTTGAAAATTTAAAGGGAAGAATAAAGCTCTGCCAGAAGCATGTTTTACAGTTTAATAACTGTAATGCAAAAGTAGGAAATTAAAAATTTATCCAAATGGACTGTAAGATAATGCATAAGAGTGGCGCACTGGTATCAACTGCAGGAGTAAAAATTAAACTTGATAATTTATTCAAGCAATAGCCATGAAAATATCTATAACAAAAGAAACGTTCTTCACAGCTTGTAGAAGAGCAATATGGAAGATCTCGATGGAAAGAACAGTGTCTTTTTTAGCGAGAAATTGTGTAGAAAAGAAAGTTTGTGTTACTATAGTTAGATACTTGCAGATTGGTATTTACAAATAGTTATTAGGCTACTCGTTTTACCTAATGCGTGTAGTTGGTTTCTGGTCAAAAAATCCCATAATTTAAAACCAACAAAAAATTGATTGGGTTAAAATTTATTTAAAAACTTTTGATACATAATAAATTTTTTATTTCCTAAATGTGAAAGCAGTTTATTTATACAATTTTGCTGGACGATATTCCTAAAGGAGAAAGTAGCATAATTGGGCCACTTGTGTCGGTTTTATAACCCCAAGTATCCCTTGAGCCTTCCATTAATTCCAACTGTGTTTGACACCGACTATCTATCTTCTATCTATCGTGGTTTTCAAGAAGCCCATACATTTCCCACCAAATTGGGACACCCACCCTGTTATGAAGTTGTAGGAATTTTTCTGCTCTTGCCAAAATATTATAATCCTATTAAGATTTGATTAAAATTTTGATGACATATTTTTAAAAGGTTTTAAATTGTTTTTGTTTCAGGGAGTTTAACTTTATTTGGTTGCTTTTTTCCATAAACCTATGATAATAAAGAAATTCCATATATTATAAATTACTAAACACAATAAAAAATAAATACTTTTTTATATACATGCCAGGTTTTCAAGGTTTGTTTATGCATTTTGAATTTTTCAAATTCTCCATCAAGCTATAACAACATTTTCTAATGCAAACTAAAACCCAATATAAAAAATAACTATCAGTTTTAATAAAATGCGCATAAAGCTTAGTTAACCAATATCTAGTATTTTAAAGTATTCTCTTGTGGTATATTTTCTCCTTATGTATAATCAATTTCTTTAGGCCCAAATGAGATGATTGTTTAAGTACTTGATTTGCTATCATCGCTTTACCTACTAAATTTCTGGCTTGCATATCATTATTTTGGTTTCTGTAAGATCCTTATATAGCTGTTTTTCTTCTACATTATCTGAAAAAAATAATAAAGATAACACTAAGCTACAACCTACTTTCAAAACTTACCCTTCAAAGACGTTTATCAGTTCTATTAAAATATTTGATAATTCGTGGAAAAATAATTTTATTCCGTGCCATTTTTATTGAATTTTAAAGGAACTATACTGCTCGGATATTAACATCGTATCATTTTTCTACCTTAATAAAAATATATAAAATAACCCGTTATATAAAATTGAAAGTAAAATAAATTTTATATGCAGAGGCAAAATCCGAATTTTGAGTTGCTTGGTGATTCTGGGTGTGTGCTTGGACGTGTTTTGTACGTGTACTAAATGGATTTCTGCGCAACAAGAAAGATGAAGACTATAAAAGGCTCATAGATGAACTGTTAAAAACCTATGAATTGCTAGGGTGTCGCATGTCTCTAAAAATACCTATTTTGCACTTCCATTTGAATTTTTTCCTGGAAAATTTGGGTGCAGTAAGCGACGAACAAGAAGAGAGGTTTTACCAGGACATCAGGACGATGAAAACATGATACCAGAGACGCTGGAACGCATCTATATTGGGCGACTACTGTTGGTTTTTAAAAAGCGTTGATGCTACAGAACACAAAAAAAAGTGATTGTTTTTGTCGTGAGCATGTTTCACATGTACAGGGACTTTGATTATATTTACGTGGCGTCTGAGGCCTTTATTTTTGAAAACAGAAAAAAATGTTTTATATAAAAATTGTAGGATTTTTTTCATATTATCTTTTGAAATTATCAGTAAAAAAATATCGCAATAAAAAAATGGAAAAATATAATCAACTTCAACTTTTTTAAATGAAACACCCTGTATATTATGCGCTACAACGAAAGATCTTTCTCTTCTGATTTCAAATATATACACATTGATAATATTTGGATGAACCATTTTTGAGATATTTTAGGTTAAATTATTAATAAATTACAAAAAAGTTTCATATTAGTATTAAGAAAGCCATGGAAACAATAAAATTGTTATGTTGCTGAATTTGGTGAAGGTTGTTTCTGGACCAATAATGTTTATTTTAGTGATTAAACATTCCTGCTTAAGTGAAGGAAGACTTGTCGGTGAATAGAATTTGATTTAAAAACTTTGGATCCTGCTGCATAAACCTAGCTATTTCCAATGCATACTTAGGTCGGTCCTGCATGTTTTGTTTAGGAAGATTCTGAATGGACATAAATTTATAAGGATAAAATTTGTAAAATTTTAAGGTTAAATAAATTTTATACTCTGTTTTATTAAGTTCAGATGCCGCATCCGAGATTAAGGATTTTCTAAAATTATTAAAAGTGGTTAGTGCTAGTTCAATAGAAAAAGTATAATAATTCTCCTGAAAAAACGAGGATATCCAAAACTTTGTTTTCATTTCGTGCTGCAGTCCTTTTCTTCATTTTAAAGTTTTTTCGTTCAATAAACTTTCTTACTATGTATTTAATAGTATGTATAGATGGTACCCGTTTTTAAGGATATAATAAGTAATATTTCCTTTGCACTGTAGTCACATTATTATTGTTACCATAAAAAAAGACGCATGTTTGTGTAACTCTCAGTTTTTAATAATTCATTTAATAGTGAATTTTAAATTTGTTTTATATAAAACAAAAATCATACACTTTCAATTGGGCACCTCCAAGCTGCGCGCGCCCTACGAAAAATGAGAAGTACCACTTCGTTTTCGTTACTGGGTTCCGACAGTGCAAGTCGTTAATCTTAAAATCTCCAAATTTCGCAATTATTTTCGGTATTTAATTTCGCACATGTAAGACTTTTTAAATCCCAAAATCATAGTGCCGTTTTTGGACTCGATAGTGACAAAATACAGGGATCCCTGAAGCTGAAAGAGACATTCCTAAAGAGCTGAAAGACGACAAATCCAGGTAAGGTGCCGCCATTACTTTTTTGACTGATGTATGGTTCGGTTTATTTCTGATTTAAATTAATATTAATAACAGGTATACAGTCCCGTGTTATCGAAGGAAACTAAATAAATTCAAATTTCTCTTCAAAACAAAGACAACGCATAATAGCGATTTTTTGTTCTTCTGAATAGCCCATCGACAAAAAAGCAATACAAACTACCTTTAATAGTTAAAATGATAAATTTTAACTTTTTAAATTATCAAAACGTCAAATTTATTAAAATAATTTTATTGTTTTCATAGCTTTCTTGATTCTAATATGTTTTTTTTTCAATTTATTTATATTTTAAGCTTAAATATCTCAAAAATGGTTTATCCAAATATCATTAATGTTTATTATATATTTGAAATTAGACTTGTGTAATTAGTCCGACGATTATTTTTTAAGATTAAATTAATTTATTTTTAGTTATTACGTTTTCCATGAGCACCTTATTGTATTTAAGGCCACGGGCAAAAAAGGATAACACACACATATTCTAAGTTTTGTGTTTTCCATTTCCAGATTCTTACATTTCCCACCTATCTGCCCCAACAAAACACTTCGTTGCAGGAACAAGCGGCGCGTCTCTGTAAATTTGTTTTGATCCGCGCCGCGCGCCTTCCTGCAGTGCGTGATTGAGGACTCTTCGCGTGATGCCAACGAGATTAGATATCAGAAAAAATCGAAAATAGGTGTTAATAAAAAGGAATCCCCTCCCGAAGGAAAGTCTTTTGTTACCGAAGACTTCCGACTGCACTTTGAGAGTGCGGTATAGGAATCCGCGGCAGTTGTGTCTCGTTCGCTGTCGAGGAATCTGTGATCGTTTACCGCGTAAAGCCGGTAACACGTGGACCGCGTAAAAGTGCCGTGTCGGCATGGTGAGTGTATAAAGTGCGCATGAGGATTATGCTACAGGGTTGAGGGCGGCAACATGATTCGCAGGTGAGTGATTGCCCTTGCCCTTTACAGGTGGCTGTTTTCTTTCTTTTTTGCCCGATGCTGCTACGGATGCTGGTGCCAGCCGGCGGCGACGGCGAAAATTGAGAGGAGATGAAAATACCGAAATTGATTTGAAATAGGGGTGATGCTAAGTTGAATGAACCTAGATTAAACATTATATGGAATTCGCGAACGAAAACAGGCTAAGAAATCTTCAGTTATACAGTCCAACAAAGACATATTATTTTGACAAATTTTAAGTTTTTATCCACGGCATAAACGCAAAAATATTAAACTTGTATAATTAGTTAATTGGTTAAAAAAAGAAAAATTTATTCATTAGCTGAGTTAATAATGTCTTCTTTTAATCTGCTCAAAAAGTATTTGGATAATAATATATTAGACATACTAAATGATGCGTATCTAATTAATACTTACAATCAGATATTTTTAGTCGGTAAAATATGTTTATTGTAAATTACTGAATATTTTAAAAATAATTTTGTATTGAAAATTGGTCAATGAATATTAATGGAAATTCTGTTTTACATGTTTTGTTTTCTTTTTAAAGTGTGAAGCCTATTATGTGTGCATGCGCAGTTTCTGCTCTGATGAACTTATGGAAACTTTAACTTAATTTTATTTTTAACTAAACGAAAACTTTCTAGCTGTTTTAAATATCTCGATTATTTATTTTATTTACAAAAATGCATTTTACATGAAATATAAACAGGATGTCCCAAAATTAGCGCAAAATATTTCTAGGACATATTCTAAACAGGGTAAAACGTTTTTCTAAACTTTAAGGTCCAGCCCCTTACCCGAGAATGGTATGTGTCCGATATCTTTAAAACTATTAAGAATAAACTTATATATCTTTCTACGCGTTCAAAGCTGCAATTTATTTACATTTTTTCTTTTTAAAATGTTAATTCAGGGATGTCCCATATTGAGCGGGATGAAAATAAATATAGTTTAAATTGTTTTTGTTAAAGTAAACCATTTTTGTAACAATTATAAAATTGCATAGTTTTTTCATTAAAAAGTTCTATGAGTCGAAATTTATATTATATACCCTCTTAATTTTGAGTTATTAAGCTAAAAAAAATGCGTGTTTTATAAAATATTATGTTAAAAGAAAGTATAGCTATTCATTTTTAGTTAAGAAGAAAAAAATTGGTACTTTTTAAATTTATCGACAAAATTGTCGAATAAAAAAATAAACTTTAATTCTAAAAGAATTTTCTTATATATGAATAAAATTTTATAATTTGTTGTATAATCAATGATCTAATCTTGTAACTAAAAAAAAATAGTGCAGTACTTACAAGGTCATGACCCTTGTACTCCTTAATAATAAGATGCTGCGAAATAGGTAAAATGAGACGGGGAGAGAGTCAGGGTAAATTTCTCAGAGAAAAGATTTCCAGTCTTTTACTGTCCGAATAACGGCACACTCTAATGTGTAAACTTAGATGGTAAACGTTTTAAACATAATTATTTATTGTATATACGGGATGTGGATTAAGCATAGGATAACGTTTAGTGGGATATTTATTGTCCTTAAAAAGATAAAAATTTATACACATAGCTCAAAAATGGTCCCATTTTTAAGACACAGAATTGTAGTTTTCCCTTTGTTTTTACATCGATTTAAATAAAACTTGGTATAGTTAAAACATTGACCAAGCTGCACCCTCTCATGGAAAACGTTTGTTGCTAGTATGAGTCAGTGACATAGTTTCGGTTGATTTTAGTTATTTTTGTACCAATATTTCGTCATAACTTTTTGATAATAATAATATTATTATTCATGGTACTTTTTCCCTACTTAGTTTTAGATAAAAAGGGTACCCTTAAATTAACTTAGCGGTTTTCGAGATATTTTAATTTTAAATTTCCGTGGCACAAGAAAAGGGATTTAAAATTAAAGGCAATGGTACTTTAAAATATTGATATTTTGTTCATTTTTGTAAAAATTGAAATTGTAAATTATTTTAAATATTACGTTTTTTGTACCATGCAACTTAAAATCTAAAATATCTCAAAAAGAGTAAAATATTTTAAATTATTTTTTTATGTAAGTCTAAGCAGAGAATAACTATCACGTACCCAATTAATAAAGATGTTAGTACAAATTGCAAAATATTATCAAGAAACAAAAAAGAATAAAATTGCCAGAAAATACGTCAAAAATTGTCCATAATAGTAATTAGTGGTTACTAACGGAAAGTGCATTTCGGTCACTATGAAGTTTCCTATAATTAAAAAAACTGATCCAAAATAAGGGAAAAATCCCAATTTTAATATTTTTTCTTTCACACCCTTTATTTTAAAAGTTGGGCCGTTTTGGAGCTACAGTGAAATCGGTTTATAGCGACACCGCTTCTAACCGGGATATAATGACGAACTTTAATTAATCTATTTAAAACTACATATAAAATAATGTAATTACAATCGGATATAACGACTTCGCTTTAACAATAACGACGAATCCAGCCATAGCCACAAAATTATTTTGTTTAATGATTTTTCGCTTTGGTTATTACCAAGGAAGTTAAAAGGTGTATGGAAACCCAATACTGTAGAACAAAATTTTCCAGGCGTGCACGGCAGCGGGAATCGGGGGATTGGCCCCGCGGAGTTTGCGCAATGAATAGTAGGTCAGAGCCGGACTTCCATAATTCTTTGTTACTATCTATAAAGTTGACATCATCAAATGTCAAATTCAAGCATTCACTGTTTTTTTTATTTTTTGCACAAAATTGTTGGTTATTAAACGATACTACCATAGAATATTTAAAATTATTGTGTAATATTGGATTTTATATCATCTGATATAATATGGAGAGAATAGATGGCGCCACTTTACAGCCTTCTATTTAAATGTTCGATATTTTTGGGAGTTTTGTATTTTTACCAAAAACCTTAGTAAATAAATAAAAACACGATTTTTTAAAAATAAATTTCAAACATTGTATGATAGTTTCATGTACTTATCACCAATTTTGTGATAGAAGAAGGGCAAGATAGTGTAAATGAGTTTAATCTTATCCTAAGATTGTGGTTGTACATTAAAAAGTAAAAATTTTTATAACTGCTTTTTAGGCATATACTTTTCACTAATAACAAACATTCATGAGACAGAATAACAGTGGTTAATAATGTTTAGTAACCTTTGGTACCTAGGTATCCATTGTAACAGTAACCGTTAAATATTATGTGCCTACAGTATGTCGAGCTTAAAAAGTTGATAATGTAAGTTTAAGAAACCAAAAATCTAATTTCTTTTTAAACAAATACAGAAAAAGCAAAAGGGGACTTTAACACAAAATTGTACTTTCTTTTATTCAATTAGAGGGACTTGTATAAATTAAAATTTGCCTGGTCTGCCCAGTAATTAATAATTTTGATCCTTTAAAAGAATGTACTAAATTATTAAATGAAATAAAAGTACCTAAATGTAAACCTTATTTCTTTTCAATAATCCACAGAAATACACAAACATTGTGGAAATCATCTATAAGATAGTTAAGATTGCCTTACTTTTCTCACTGCTATTTCCTATAAAATTTTCATTTTCTATCATTCATAATTGATATATTTATTATTTATTCGGTTACCTAACGTTACGTCTCATAAGAAGCAACTAATTTGAATATAAGAAATATATACCTAAAGTAAAAAATGCCGTTTATGTTACCCTTAGATTTGCAAGACAAAACCATACAACATCTAGTCATTTTGTTACGATATTATAAGTAACAAACAATAAACACAAAATTATAGTCACAATTTAATAAACACTAATCACTAAAATAAAAAGGTTTTTATTAATCCAAAAAACTTCTGCAGCCACAAAATATAATCACACAAAGCAAAACAATCGAAACTAATACGGCTCTCATAAAAGTATAATGTGTTTCCTAACTACACACTGATTTATCAGTGTGTAAGTAGGCAACACATTAAATTATTTCGTGAAATTTCGTTATTGCGCAAAATCGGCGGGGCCAACTCTGACAGTTATTTTCATACTGGGCTGGACATTTTTTGATCGAATGGGCCATAGCATTGGGCTTCCATACACCTTTAAACTTGGTTATTACGGTGAATATTAACTATTGCGGCACAAAAAATTACTAAGAATTGGGAATCCGCAGTAGATATTGTCGTATGCACGTTATATTAATATTTGCAAGCAGTGTACGCTTTTTTTGTTCTTAATTCACGGTTGTTTAAAGTAACTAACTGTATGTTGTACCATTTATAAAAAAAAAATGTTTCATTATAACCGGATTTTACTATACATTTGTATGACATTTCTGTCTTATTTTTGGCCAGATAATCTCTCATTAAGCGGTATCCCATGTTTCTTGAAACACACTGTGTACATTTAAAAACTAGGTGAAAGATAGTGTTAATAAGCATGCTAAATATTAATTTGGTTTTAATAGCATTTATAATTAGGCAATATGTAGTTAGTTGAAAAATTTAAACATTAATATAAAATACCTTATTTAAATAATTTATTTACTTACTTGCTTACCCTAAGTCAATTGGAATACGAAGAAAATGTTTGTATAATCATGTATTTTCATAAATAATTTATGTTTTTTATAGTTTTATATTAAAACACACAATTTTTTCTGCAGTTACGGTTACTCAGTATTTTTGTCTAATAGCTATTTTGGCATAACAGCCTAAAAATAGGTTATTTTAAAGTTGCTCAAATATGTAATGCATATATCTAATCCAAATTAGGCTAGCTAAAGATATGGTTTCCTGGGTAGCGGTGCCGTTATAGAGCGACCGTACATTTTATTGTGTTTTTTAGGAAGTGGTAGACAACTCCGCAACGTAACCAAGTGGCAACGTCATTTTCGTAACGATGGACTTAGCGGCGCGATACGGTGTATGCAACGTCTTTGTCTGGTGTGATAGGTTAAATGAATTATAATATTTTTGTGACCTCCAAAAATTCATTTTAAACCATGTTCTCTACATGCAGGGGATTATTTTGACCACACTCATACTACATAAGTACCTTTTTCATAAAATAACCAAAGGTTTTGTTTTGAAGTTATTGGATTTTTATTTCTAAGATATGGTTCTTCTTTAATATAATGTAATACATAATTAAGCAAAATTGGTGTCAAGGAAAATAGTTTTCTGAATTTCCTTGATTATTGCGGCAAATTAAATTCTTATAAATACATTTGGTTCTACGATTTTTAAAGACTCAAGATTCTTTTAGTATCTTCGCATTTTCCTTCGATGAAGAAGACTGTATAACCAGATCAAAATAGTTTATTTAAAAAAAAACGCAAGTTTTCTTGTCTTCCCAGCAAAAACGCACATTTAATTCTAATATTTCATCTGTGGTCAACACTATAACGAAGTCATATCTATTGGCGAAAAAAATATTCTGGCCGTCATATAACGGTCGCTCTATTACGGCACCTTTTTCCTAGGACACCATAGCTTAACTAAATATTTATTTTATTTTTTATAGTTCTTATTATCAGGTCTCTTTATTTTTATCTTATTTTATATATACCTAAGTACCAAAGTACCGTAAGTGCCGGGTTTTTCCGGTGTTTAACCCATTCCTTCCCAGTTCTGTCAACGTTGTCCAAGCACCAAAACATGCAAATTTTGCATTTTACAGCACCTTTTAGACAACGCGGTAGTGCCACCACGGACGTTATTTTAAATAACTACTACCTAAAAATGTCTCTCAGGTTGGGAATAGAACCAGGATCGCCGGGGTGGCGAGCCGAAACTCTGACCACTACGCTACCGGAGAGACACTTGAACAATTATTCTTGACTATGTTTAGCGAGGGGGAAACCACCCCCGTGATTTTGAACAAATAATGCCTTTTGGGGGAATTATTTACTAAATATTACCCTATATTGCCTCATAATTCCCCGTATTGCCTAAAATTTTACATAATTCCCATATATTTCCCCATAATGCCTTTATATTTCCCCATAATTCCTATATATTTCCCCATAATTCCTATATATTTCCTCATAATTCCTCCGTATTGCTCCTATTTCCTCCGCATAATTGTCTCTATTTTCACAGGGTGTTAATTTAAAACCTTTTAATGCAAATCGAAAAGTAAAGTAGTTGGAAAATTCTATTTTGACACAAATGCTATGCAGGTAGGGGACACTAGAATCACGATACTTCAATCCAAGATAAATCACTTCCCAGGCGCTCCATCTCATTTTAAAATTTAAAGTGACATTACCCATTTTGTGACACATCAAATGAAAGGGTTCCTTAAGTATTATTCTTCTTGACAATATTTTTTTTTATTTAGTACATTGGATGAAATAACATAATTCGAGTAAAATGGACTTCTTTTAATTACAATGCTATTTTATTTCATTAGATATAAATACATTATACTTTGTTTGGAAAAAAATGTAACGCATTTTAAGCATCTTATGAAATAAATTAGCATTTATATAAAAAGTACTTTGTTTTACTTAAATACTGTTTTTTTTTATCACCACTATTAAATAACAAAAAGGTAATTATACTAAAGTGGGGCTCCACTATTTGTTGGTCAGAAAAATCATAATGTCTACTGTTTATTGATTTATGATAAAAATTATTAAATGATTGAAAAAACCGATTCATAATGATTATTGCAATTGAAAACTCAAAAATTCAAAATTTTGACTTGTGACTGCAAATTTGAGGGGCATCCAATAATGGGGAAAGTGGGGATACTTGATCACAGTTTTATATATCCTTGTAAAAATCCAAAAGGATGTTTAAACTAATTAAACAAAGTTGATGATATGAATGTACCACCATTTATCTAAATAGTGTTTACAACTTAAAACTTTTTAAATGCTTTTATAAAAACAATTATTCGTTTTTAATTTAATGCATATTATCAAGTATCCCCACTATGTGGGATACTTGATCATAGGATAAGGGATACTTGATCACTTATTAAATACCTAGGTAATAACTATTTACAAAGTAAAAAATTATATATTAACTTAAACCTTATAAGAACACTTTACAAAAACAATTTTACCATTTCAAAAACATCAATCTTTTTCTGAAATGTGTAATAAACTCGTTCACCTTTTAAAATAATGTTGGGATCTGGGATTATTCCAACAATGTCTTTAAACTTTACGTCACTGGTGTCTGATTCGACTATTGAAAACACTTTTTGTTTTTTCTTGCATTTAATGAGGTTCCCGTATATTCACCCTCCTCATGGTCAACGCTATTCACCACGCACACATATTTATATATAGATGATAGCCTTTTCCCTCCTTTAAAAACTACAATTACAAATTTTCCAACTTTTAAATTATCGACATTCACGGGAGCCAGTTCTGCATAGTCTTCTTCCAATTCATCTATAGAATCATCTGATTCTCTAAATGAAATTTCTGAAGAATCAGAAGAAGATGATGACACAAGAACTTTTCGTTTTCATTTTCTACTTTTGTCTTTTTTGCTTCAAAATATTTTATTTGCTTTGCCCTTTTTGGTCTCTTTTTTTCATCGCGTAATTTCAGTTCTTCCTCTAAACTTGCTTTTATAGGTGTATCCGTTAAAATAGTTGATTTCAACTTTTTCTTCCCTTTCTATTTTTCTTTCTGGTCCTGCTTTTGGGAATGGCAAAACTTGCTCAGGGCTTACAAGGAAATTTGAAGACTTTGACATAGATGATGAACCAGCTTGCTGGATGTCCAGAAGGTTTTTCTTGTAAATTAGTTAAGCTACTAGTTGACGGATTGTCCTGGGATTCTACTTGTATTAATTGTTCATCGGTTCGATCGCTAACATAAGATGAGAGAAAATCTTCATCTTTAAAGATACCCGGATTATACGGCTGTATTCCTGTCTTTACAAATCCATTTCTGATGTTTGCCACAGTGAAGGCTACTGGATAGGATTTTCCAACTATATAGGAAATATCATATATTGTAATAACTTTACCTGGATTTTCTGCCATCCACTCATTTGCATTTCTGTCATAAGCATTTTTAAATGGCCCAAAAACACACACGTCCAGGGGCTGTTGCTTGTGGCTACAATGGGGGGGCAAAGTCAAAAGAATTATACCATTATCTTTACAAAAGTCCAAAGATTTTATGGAAATGTGGCTGTCATGATTATCCAAAATTATAAGGACTTTTCGATCTTTTGAAACTTTGACATGCGTAACAAAATGACAGAGAAATAAAAAAAAGGTTTCGACTGACATCCATCCAGATGAATTTGGGCTCCAGCTGATCCCTTAGGTGCACCATTAAGCATAACTGGTTTAAAGTTTACCCGCGGGAAAACGAAAAACGGTGGAATACTTCGACCAGCAGCACTAATTGCAGAACAGATTGTAACTAATTGACCTCTTTCTGCAGAAGTCACTTGCCCTACTTGTTTTTGTCCTTTGGCAGCAACTATTTTTTTTGGCTTTTGTACAGTTGTGCATCCTGTTTCGTCAATATTCCATATTTCGTGTTCAGAAAACTTTTCCCTGTCTAAAATTGTTTTTAGGTTTTCAAAAAAAATTCCCACATTTTGTTTATTGAAGCTAGTGGCTCGGCTAAGACTAGTGGCTTCGGGAGTTCTTAAAGATAGAGAGCTATTACGATGCATAAAACCTTGTACCCAGTCAAGTCCAGCTATTTTATTTTCATCCCACTTTTCAGGTCTCGGAATATTATTTTTTATGGCAATTTCGTATGCCAGTTCCCTTATTTTTCGTAATGTAAGACCATGATTAATTTTTGCACACATTTTTAGGTAGTCTGCAAATTCTTCTTCTTTTTCCTTACAAAATATTAATTTTTTTTTATAATCCGATGTCATGGGGGTAGTTGGATTTAATTCATATTTTGCTTTATATCTTTTGAGAGTCATTCTGTCCACTCCGTATTTTTTAGCGATAGTCTGAATACCACTTTCCCCTTTTACTGCTTCTTGAACGGCTTTTCTCATAATTTCTTCTTCTATTTTCTTTCTTGGCCTTGTACTTTCTTTTCGCTTATAAAACCGCGGCATCTGCAAGGAAAAATGGAATTTAGCCGACTAGCGGAAACAAAAGACAACTGCTACTTTAGAAAGCCTATGTCTGGGGATACTTGATCACTATATGATCAAATATCCCTTCTTGCGATCATGTATCCCCACATTAGTGGTGATCAAGTATCCCTAGAAGAACATGTTTCAAATAACAATAAATTTTAACTTACCGTTTAAATGTAGAATAGTCTTAATATGTGTACCAAAAACACTGTTAGACAACACTTATCCTAACCTTTAACAAATTAAAATATTTTCAATAGCAAAGAAAATACAATAAAAATACTAAGAGCACATTTATTTACTTTTGTCTATTGACAACACTTGACGAACTGCGCAGCGTCTAAACATAAAAATAGCGGTTGATGCAAAAGCTTTACAGGGCTGTCAGATTGTGGATTTTTACTCTCAAAATAGTATACCTTCAAAAGTAATCAGACTTTTGAATAAATTAAATGTGATCAAGTATCCCTAGTGATCAAGTATCCCCTCTTTCCCTATTTCGCAATACTTATAATTTTTTTTCTTGTAAACATCAAAAAACGAACAATTAAAAAAAATTGATCGCTCTATTTTTATGATTTTTACAATATTTAAAAAAATCAAGAATTTTAAATCCGATGACGAGTAGAACATTAAAAAAAAAATAACCAGAAATAACTGATAAATACTCATATATATATATATACAGTGTGTCCCAGGATGAGCGAATTTATACGTAAAAATGACAAAAAATTTTGGAGTTGAAATTTGCCCGTTTGGCATCCAGCCCTGCTTGATTAAAAAATAAAATTTAGCATATTTTTATTTTTTAAAAATCAAGCATGCCTTGATACAAGCATTTTTTTAAATTTTATGAGTAGGTAAAGTAGTATTTCTAGGCAAGATTTAAAAAAAGTTTATAAGAAAAACTTGTTTAGAATGCAAAATTATGCCCGAATACCAATTTCATAACCATAGGCCTACTTTGATTTTTACGTTTAAATTATTTACTTATTATAATATATGAATAAAAATTAATTGGTAAACAAAACGTAAAAATCAAAGTAGGCCTATGTTATGAAATTCGGTATTCGGGCATAATTTTGCATTCTAACAACTTTTTCTTATAAACTTTTTTTAATCTTGCCTAGAAACTACTTTACCCACTCATAAAATTTAAAAAATGCTCGTATCAAGGCATGCTTGATTTTAAAAATAAAAATATGCTAAATTTTATTTTTTAATCAAGGGGCTGGATCAAACGTCAAATTTCAACCCCAAAATTTTTTGTCATTTTCGTATAAATTCCTTTTTCGGGAACTGTATATGTGGATGAATTATACGGGTTAAAAAAAGTTAAATTAAAAAATTTATATATTTGGGGTTTTATTTCTTAAATTATATTATTTTTGATGCGTAACAAGAAAAAAAATAAAATATAATAAAAAAATAATGCATGACCTTCAAATCTTTAGTCAAACGCCAAAAAATTTATTTTTTGACTTTTCAAATTAAAAAAAACTTTATGAAATCATTGTTTTCCCATGACAAGTAGAGAATTAATTAAAAAAATTGTGAATATATTCATTTTTCGATTATGGCCAAAAAACAATACCTAGAGCCCTACTTCTATATAAACACCGAAAAAA